>PVIY010024224.1:14623-38460 GCA_004026745.1 Myrmecophaga tridactyla | reverse complement strand
ACACTCAAATTCCAGTCCCCATAGATGTGCTGGCAGAGGCCGTTTCCCTCCATTTACTATCACTCTGCCACTAAAACTATTTTAAAGCAGAAATTAGAGCGGAGTAATAATCAGAACAATGAAAAAACTCATAAAATGGTTAAAGCATTTGCTGCTATTTCTTGTTGTCTGGTAAGATGTGGTGTTTAATTCATAGATATTCCTTAGCTTAAACTATCAAGTCAGGAGAGCAGAAAATAAATGAAACAATATATTCAAATAAAAAATAAAACCAGAGAAGAAAACATCAGAACTAAAGGTTATTTTTGAAATAAAAAGTTATTAATCTCATTCATCTTGCTGAATATTAGATTTGATGCTATCTTTAATATTACTCTTAAGAGTTCATTCCCTTTTTGTATCCTCAATTCCTAACACAATGCCTGGAACAATGAAGGCACTTAATAAATATTTAATGAATGAGTGAGAGAAAAGAATGAGCAAATGCCATGTACTCTAAATATACACTGCAGTTTTTGTAGAAGTCTGTACCTAAATGCTCTTCTTCTGTTTACACATGTATCTGAAACCGAGACCTAGAAGGCAAATACAAATGAGAAATGCACAACTTTAGCCTGAATGCCTTGAAATTTAATCTTGAAATTCATTCTAGAGTATGTATCTGAGAAGAGGGTCAGTTGGAGGAAGGATTATGGAAGACAGGAAAATACAGAAATTCTGGGTATTTGGAAGCCTCAACGGAGTGATCTTAGGAACGTTTAAATTGGTGACTTTATCACCAATAATTTTTCAACTTTTGTTTTAAATAACTTTTAATATTATTTCACAAACTTCATTCAGTCCTAGTCTATATTTCCTATAATATGATCCTGTAACGGATCATGTTATTTCTCTAAAGCGTATTTGATTTCTTAAGCCACTAGGGCAAAAACCCACAGGGGAGCTGATCTCAGCACGTGATCCGAGAGGGAAGACATTTGGAGCTCTTGCTGGGATCAGAGTCAAGATCCCCAAGCTAAGCTCACTGAGGGCAGTGTAGAGAATCTTGGCATGTGTTACTAACTTGGAACGAGTTCATGTATCTGCGTTGGCACCAGGCAATTCGTAAGACCCATGGGCAGGATTCTGAGGGATGTACAGACAAGGCAAATAAGAAAAACTTTTAAAAGCACATCATTAGACTCAGAACAAAAACACTCCTGCAACTTAGTTTATACATAAAACACACCACCTTGTGGAAGGAAAGATAAATGCTTTACTTTGCCGCTTGTGACTGATGTCACCACTGTGATTACATGAGAAACTTGGCTCCAGATGACCACTAATCCCTCTCTCTGGTAGCCCCAGTATTCATAAGTTTAATTTTTGTTCAATTCGATTGTATAAAACACATTGCCTTTCCTCAGTGATACAGGTGGATGAGCATACTTTTATTTTATTACTCTCTTTGGCCTCTGTTAATGTGTTTTTCTGTAGGATTGATTTTTTAATGTAAGTGACTGTAGCTTTGCCGAGATAATCAGGGAGGACTTTTAGAAACCTCTTTTGTTAGTTTCTAAGTGAGAGTGAGAGATTTTTAAAATGTTTATTGAACTCTCCTGCATTCAGGTACAGATACTGCTTTACTTCTCACCTACATGAAGGAACCTACTAAGTAATGTGGAAAGAAAAGAGTGGATAATTCCTGTTAACATTCAAGTACTAAAAAACTGTTTCAAATATCACTATTCTCAAGATATTATGGAATTTAGAAAGCACGCAGTTCAACACCATTTTAAAAATTAGGAAACAGAAGCTAAGAAAAGTTAAGTGAATCGCCCAAAGTTACACTATCTATTAACAGCCCAGCAAGGACCAAATTCCAGGCCTCTTATGCTTCCTACCATTTCAACTATATGATACAATATTGCTTAGAAATATTAAAATGACTTAGAGAGTGAGTTTTAAATAGGCTTTCCAGATGGTAAAACTCCTTATGCTTAGCAACTGTTACTTATTCAAAAGCTATCAATCCCCATGATTTTTATATTTCATGTCTTAAAAGTGATGCTGAAGTTTCACTCTAATGAAAATAAAGATATTTTATCGACTTCTTAACTGATATTTTTTAACGTGCATTTTACTCTGAGATTTGCTTTGTTGCATGTGTATTTTTAAGACCAAGATAGTGGGAACACTTCTGATTTTCCCATTAGTTATAAAAGCAATGTATTTGCTTCAAGATGAGAAAATAATGTAGGTATTTAATCTGTTGCACATATGGATTCTGCCAGATGCTTGGCTGGTCCACATTATATAAGTCTGATGACAGCTATCTTGCAATTTCTAATTGAGGGAGCTTTAAATAATTGCACCAAAGCCATATTACTATGTGTAGCAATCAAGAAGCCCAGATACAGCAGAGGCATCTCTCACTGGAGCTGTTAATGAATCCGTATTCCAGTTTGTAAAGCAGTCAGCTGTAAACCTACTTGTGAAATACCATATGAAGAGGAACAGATGAATTTGATGCAAATAATTTATTTGAGAAAGCAAAAATCTGCTATTTAAAAGTCACACTAGTTGATTTTAAAAACAAAACCCAAAATGGTATTTGCTTTTGTACTATTATGCTGCAGTAAATAAGAACAGGCAACTTAAGTAAAAACTCATCAGCATCTTAAAAATACATAATGAGGAGTACATATAACTTCTTTTAAAGAGTACTTTTTGAGTCAGGACCCCTAAGTATCATTTCTATAATTATCATGAGACCTTGAATAAGTCTTGCTGTGCCTTAGTTCCCTAGTAAGATTGATAATTCCTGCTGCTAAATTACTTTCCAAAACCCTTGGAAAATTAGATAATACTGTAAGCTGCTCTGAGTAAGACTTTGGATAAATATGTCGCTAGAGACCTGCTAGAACAGCAATTTTAAGGTCTCCTTTGTTTTTCTCATTGCATGTTTTCTTTTTGATTGTTCTTTATATCCTTGAAAATATTTCTCTTAGGTCAGAATTTTTTTTCCATGTGTATAATCTTCCCATTATAATCTGAGAGACTCTTTGAGAATAAAACATGGCTTATAGGATTTCTATATAATTTTAGGGCCCAGAAAAGATTTCTCTACACATAGACAACTTAAGAGATACTTATAATAAATAAATAAATAAATCATGATGAAGGATGAGGGACAGATGAGTTAAAATTATGATGAGCTGGAAATGGACTCTACTGACCTTAAAATAAACTCCATAAACAGGGATGTAAACAAGAGGAAAAGCACAAGAAGGTGGAATAAATAGATAGGGAAAAAATGGATATATAGTTTGGTACATATTTGACTTTATGGCTGATTTTTATGAAACAAAGTCTTACTAGCTAATTTCTAATTTCCTTTAGATGAGTACTTCCCTGTCATTGGCCATTAAGGCCATTAAGGTTTGAGTCTGTTTGCTAGTATTAAGCCAGGAAACAGAGATAAAGTCCACCTAAGACAAATCATACTTTTCTCCCAAGTTAAAAGTGGTAACTAAATTGGGCTCCACCAGAAGCATTCTACATAATGGCACAATTGAGAAGGAGAAATAATTTCAAAAGCCAATCCAGCCCCTGGGAGATACACAGAGACTGGTCTCTGCTTGGACAAGGTGTTGATAATAGATTCGGTAACTGGAAATGTTCCATTAACCCTGTCTCCCATTCAATATTAAGTGGCAGAAAAAAAATTCCAAAGAGAAAGTGGGGTACACTGCCATTCCATGAGTGAAAGATCCTATGTCCTCAGATGAACACTTGGTTTTCATAGGGCAGCTCCTCTGAGGACGGTAGGTAGGATCTGAGCTTCAGCAATAGCTTTTTGAGTAGTGAAGTTAGAAGCCAGGCATAGCTCGTCAAGGACAGTTGAAAACACAGGCCCAACAGTACAGTAAGCAGTTGAGAAAAAGATACTCGACAGAAAATTCTGGTGCTCATTTTGAGAAAGACAAAGCTGCCAGAAGATTGAGATCCTGGTGAGAGTATCGGCCACAAAAAGAATTAGAAGAATGATGGCTTGGTTCTAGTTCATTAGGTACTTTGAATGAAGGAGAAAGAATTTGGCCTTTGGAATCATGTAGACTGTAAGTTTGGCTCTTCCAATTACTATCTGTATGATAATGGGAAAATAACCTTTCTTAGCTTTGGTTTCTGATATGAAAAGTAATGCTTGCATAGTAAGTACATAGCATGGCTATAGCACAATTTTTGGCACATCTAAATGCTATCTATTATTGTTGCTGCTGATAGGGAAGATAGATTTATTTCTCCAGCTCTGTTCTTCCATGTGATATCCCTGGTGACCAATAATACGTATTTTTGAGATGCCTGACCAGAGCCTAAAGGCACCATCTGTGGCAGTGAAACTTGTACTCACTCATTAGCTCCAATAAAGCCCAACCTCACAGCGGCTGGAACCCTTGAGAGCTTTCTTTACTGGGGAGGGATTTGAAGTAGGTGGGCTAAAGTAACTACATTGTGGCAATATGTTGCCAAGTTATGATGATGGTTACTTTGTACATGCTTTGCATAGTATTACATTTTCACAATAATGATGTAAGTAACGTTTACTTAGCATTTCTCCCTGAAGCTTTGAGAAAAGTTCACATGTATGTAGAAAATGTTCTAAAAGGAAACAAGAATTATTCAAATAACACACACACACATACACACATTCCTGATTGTGTAACTCTAAATGAGTGGTGTCCCTGCAAAGGAGGCCCCAAGGGAAGCTACACAAACATTCTTATAACCCTGCCATTGCTCAAAACATTTTTGGCACTTTTCTTCTGGAATTGCCTTATGACCGAATTTATGAGCCATACAGAAGAGTCAGACTCATTAATTTATAGCCACACTTAATTTTTCACCTCTGATAGCACCCATCTTGGCTCTGGACGATTTTGCTCCTTCCTAAAATAAAGTCCAACCTCAAAGGGTGAGTATTTGCTACTATCTGTGGTATTTAGGAGAATATATCACCACATGCTCTGAGTGCTAAAAGGTATTCCAGAATTCCAGATGCTGGAATAACACCTCCCATGGCAATAAGCTTGCAGAGGACAAATCTCAGGATAGCAAACTGTGGTATATTTGTTTTTTAGACTGTTTCATTCAACAGACAGTTACTGAGTGCTGCTTCATGCCAATTTGTTTAGTCATTCATTCACTCAAGTATTTATTGAGTGTCTACTGTGTGACAGGCGTTGGACTGGAGATCCAGCGGTGCCTAGGGCACACTTGCCCACTATCCTTTTGGAGACTTCATCCAGTCAGGAAGACAAACATTAAATTAGTAATTGCAAGAAAGAGAGGTACAGTGAGACATATGTCAGGAAGCTCTAAGCTAGATGAGGGGTCTGGGTAGCTTTCCTGAGGAAGTGATTTTAAAGCTGCTATTTGAAAGATAAAGAGGAAGGTTCTAGGCAGAGGGAAGAACACGTGTAAAATCTCGAGAGAAAGAGAGCGCACTGTTGAGGAAGTTTAATAGGGCTAGAATGTTTGAAGGAGTAGCAGGAGAAGACTGGCAGAGGCCAGACTATACAAGGCCTATTAAACCACTCAGGAGGTTCAGACTATCTCCGTTGCACACACATTGAAGAATGGATGTGCAACTCTGGTTGCAGAATAGATAGGAGGGAAGAAAGACTAGAGGTTGGAAGGTGGTTTAGTAGGCTATTATAAAAATCTAGGGGAGGATGATGGCACTAGAGATGGGGAGAGAAGTATATGGATTTGAGAAATCCTTAGCAGATAAAAGCAACAGGATTTGAAGTTTTATTGGATGTCAGAGATTGGGGACAGTTAAGAGCTAAGGTTGGTTATGGGGTGCCTGGTTTGGGAATTAGGAGTCTCATCATTCCAGGTCATTCACTGAGCTGGGGACACTGGAGAAGCAGCTCTAATCATCCCACAGGGGAGAGATGATTCGTTCACTTTCTGAGAGGCTGTGTTTACCGTGCCGGTGGGGGTAATGACGTGAATTAGGTGCTGACTCTGCAAGCCTGCATCTCAGGACAAAGACTGGACTTGGAACTGAGACTTGAGAGTCATCAGCAACAGGAGTGAATTGGATCACCTAAGGGGTGTGTATAGAATGAAAAAAACATAAGAACTAGGAATGATCCCCAAGGTACACCAATATTCAAGAGCTGGGCAGAAGAAGAAATGCCCACAGAGGAAACTGAAGAATAAGCAAGAGAAGAAGGAAGAGGATCAGGACAGAGAGAAGTTGTGGAGACTGAAGAGAGCATTTCAGAAAGGGTTGTCAGTGGTGTCACATGTTGCCAAGAGGTCAAATAAAGTAGGAATTGAGAAGTATCTGTTGAATTTGAAGAATATAACTTATGGAAGATTCTGTCAAGAGTATAGTAGAAACCCTCTAATGTGTTGGGAGAGAGACCTAGGAATTGATCAGTCCATTGAAAAGGAATTATAGAAAAATATTTTTACATTCTTTAACATGTTATTTTAACCTAAAATATATTTGTATATTTATTTGTCAATCTTTTTCATATAGGGCTTAAACCTTTTCTTTGCATATGATCTATTTATTGACATGCAGCCTCATTTTCGTACATAAATCACATCTAAATGCATTGTCAAACAAAGAAATAAAATAAAAACAGCATAACACAAATAAATTTAAGAAACAACAACAACAAAAATAAATGCATTGCCTGTGATTCCCTGTTTTGGTTTCTTTAAAATAGGACACGAACTTAAAATGCTCATAAAGAAATCTGAATGCAGAATTCTTCTAGATATTTTTGACAACCCCCTGCCCCAGTCTTGCTTAACCCTGCAATTCAATGAAAAAATTAAAGCAAATTCCCCTTATTGCATGTTTACAAAGTATTCAAGCCAATTTTCACAGAAACTATTTTTCTTTTCCTATTTATATTTCATGTAACAATTATATAATGCTTTATGTAATAATCAGTTAAATTATTTTATTCCAGTAACAATTATGTCTGGTATAAACAGGATGAACAAACACAACTGATTCTTGGCAAGCCTGCAACTCATCTAGGGGGAAAAAAAAATCAATACGTGTCCCAGGCAGGAGCATATTGGCTGTAAGCTTTCAGTGTGCTGAGGGCACCGGTCAATATGTTTTCTAGAGGCAATAGAGATTGTCAGCTAACTTGCATTGTGTTGGCTTAATAAGAGTTTCTGCTTTAATTAGTTCTAGGGATGGTTCAGGATGAAGTTAGATTGCAGAAAGTTGAAGAGTAAGTTGGAGTTGAAGAAATGGAAAGATTATATTACACCCCTCTTTCAAGAAGTTTGTGTGAGAGAAGAGAGTACAAATAGGGTTAATTATAGCAACATGAATGAATCTTAAAAACTTTATGTTGAGTGAAAGAAGCACAGCATGAAAGAATACATATTATATGATTCCATTTAAATAAAATTCAAAAACAGTTGGAACTAAACGATACACTTTAGAGAGCATACATGTCTATGTGGTTTAAAATATAAGGAAAAGCGAGGGAATGATCACTATAAAAGTCAGGACAATGGTTATCTCTGAGAGAAAGAGGAGATTGCGATCAGGAAGGAACATGTAGGGGCTTCTGGTACACTAGTGATACCCTATTTCTTTACCTGGGTAATGGTGTATCGGTCATTTTAATCAGAGAAACAGGCCCATGTGATGTAATGGTATAAATGATTTATTAGAGGAATTAGACTTTGGGCAGTTGTGGGAGGAACTGCAGAAATAGGGTTTTTCCAGGGCTGTGTGGAGGAGCAGAGGCGTCACCAGGCGGCCTCTCTGAGAAACCATGCACATCCAGCTGGCAAAACGGACTGAAAAGGAATAACTAGTGGGAAAGTCGGTGTGGCCTCTTTGGTTCTGCAGTCAGTCAGATAAGGGGCCCGAGGCACCTGCTGGGAAGAAGAGCTGCAGGAGGAGCAAAGAAGAGAAAGGACGAGCTGGAACCTCAGGACCTCTGCGTCCCTCTGTCTCTACACCGAATACAACAGATTTCAGACAGCGATGGCTGCAGCTTAACCTCTGCCTCCCGGATCTCATCCAGGTTGTTGTTGAGGCCAACTCCAAACCAGAGTCATGCAGGGAGGGGGACTCTGGGAAACACAGCTCCCAGGTTAATCAATCTGACGATAAAACGAACACATGGTTTTCATTTCATAATTATCCATTATAATATACATTTATTATGTTTAAGCAGTTTCCTGCTTAAACATAATAAATGTTATGTTTAATAATAAATGTTATGTTTTATAATAATAAAAGTTATTATAATTCACAATAAAAACACTGTATGTAAATATGTAAATGAACAGGAGTGTCATTTCAAATGCTATGTGTGATCTATTGCTATGGCACTGTTAGAGTATGTAAAAAAGGTGCTATGAAGCTACAGAAACACCTCTGTCTGAGGGTGTCAGGAAAGACCTCACAGAAACGAGGATACTTAAAAATAGTAATAACAATAATTAGCTAACCATTAATAGTCTGACCATGTTCTGTGTGTCAGACATTATAATATGCTCTTTAATTATATAATTTCATTTAACTTTCACAACTTTTTTTTGGTGATTTACATATATTTATTTTTTATTAGAGAAATTGAAGGTTTGCAGAAAAAACATGCAGAAATACAGAGCTCTCATACATGCGTCACAACAAATTTTAGTTGCTCCTATTTTTAGATAAAGGAACTGAGCATACAGACATAAATTAACTTGACAAAGGCTAAATGAGCTAACAAGAAACAGAGCAGTAATTTGAACTGATCTTTGTTTTATTTCGACCTTCTCTCTCGGTCTCTTTTTTGTTGGTTGGTGATATTTACACTTTTTTTTTTAGAGAAGTTGTAGGTTTACAGAAAAATCATGCAGAAAATACAGAGTTCCCATTTACACTCCCCCCACAACAGATATTTTTCCTATTTTAACACTTTGCATTATGTGGTAACTTCATTACAACTGATGAAAGAATACTATTATAATTGTCCTACTAACTGCAGTATATAGTTTACATTGCAGTTCACTGCTTATGTGGTATATGCCTGTGATTTTTTTAAAAATTAAATTCTAGTAATATTTACATAATCTAAAATTTCCCCCTTTTAATCACATTGAAATATGTAATTCGGTGGTGTTAATTATGTTTACAATGTTGTGCTACCATCACCACCATCCATTGCCAAAATGTTTCCATAATTCAAAACATAAGGTCTGTACCAATTAAGCATTTACTCCCCATTTCCTATACTCCCCTCGCCCTTGGTAGCCTGTATACTAGTTTATAACTCCATGAATTTGCTTATTCTAATTATTTCATATGAATGAGAGCATGTAATATTTGTCCTTTTGTATCTGGCTTATATCACTCAACCTGATCTTATCAAGCCTCATTCATATTGTAGCATGTATCATAACTTCATTCCTTTTTATGGCTGAGTAGTATTTTATATATATATATACACACACACACACCCCACATTTTATTTATTCATTCATCTGTTGATGGACATTTGGGTTGCTTCCATCTTTTGATGATTGAACATAAGTGTGTTTAAGTCCTGCTGTCAATTCTTTAGACCATATACCTTGAAGTGGGATTGCCTGGTCATATTGATGATTCTATACTTAACTTTCTGAAGAAAAGCCAAACTTGTTTTCCACAGCAGCCACATCATTTTATATTCCCACCAAAGTGAATGAATGTTCCTATTTTTCTACATTCTCTCTAACATTTTTAATGTTCCAGTTTTTAAATAGGAGCCCTTCTCATGGGGGTGGAATTGTATCTTGTGGTTTTGATTTACATTTTCCTAGTGGCTAATGATGTTGAGCATATTTTCATGTGCTTTTTGGCCATTCATATCCCTTCTTTGAAGAACCGTCTACTCAAAAATAGTGCACATTAAAAAAATTGGTTTTTCTTTCTGTTGTTGAGTTGTAGGATCTATTTATATTCTGAATATAAATAGTAGATATGTGGTTTCCAAATATTTTCTCCCTTTCTGTAGGTCATGTTTTTACTTTCATGATGAAGTCCTTTGATATACAAAGGTTTTAATTGATGAAGTTCCATTTATCTATTTCTTCTTTCCATTTTTGCTCACACTTTTGGTATAAAGTTTAAAAAACTATTGCCTAAGACAAGGTCCTGATGGTGCTTCCCTTTGTTTTCTTCTAGGAGTTTTATAGTTTTTGTTTCTTATTTTTAGGTCTTTGATCCATTTTGAATGGATTTTTGTATATGGTGTGAGATAGGGACCTACCTCCTTTCTATTGCCTACGGATATGCAGTTTTCCCAGCAACAAATGGTGAAGAGACTTTTCTTTCCCCATGGAGTGGAACTTCCACTGTTGTCAAAAACTGGCCATAGATGTGAGGGTTTATTTATGAACTCTAAATTTGATTCCATTGGTCGACATGTCTGCCCTTGAATGCATTTATTGTGGACTTTTCAGGATTTTCTATATATGGGATCATGTCATCTTCAAATAGGGAGTTTTGCTTGCTTTCTAATTTAGATGACTTTTATTTCTTTTTCCTGCCTAATTGCTCTGGCTAGACCTCCCAGTGCTATGTTGAATAATAGTGCTGACAGTGTGGGCGTCCTTGTCTTCTTCTTGATGTTGGAGGAAAAGCTTTCAGCCTGTCACCATTGAGTATGATGTTAACTGTGGGTGTTTTTTATATATGCCTTTTTTATCAAATGTTTTTTATCAAGAAGTGGTACTGGATTTTGTCAAATGCCTTTTCTGCACTAGTTGAGGTCATCATGTTCTATTTTGGTTTTCTCCCTTTGTTCTATTAATGTGTATCAATGTGTATCACATGAATTGATTTTCTTATGTTGAAATACCTTGCATACCTGGCATTAGCCCCGCTTGGACATGGTTCTTTTCATGTGCTTTTGGATTCTTTATTAGTATTCTGTTGAGGATTTTTTTTTTATATTCTTTATATCTTCTTTGTTTGTTTTATTGAGAAATCTTCACACATACAGTCCATCCATAGTATACAATCAGTGGCTTACAATATCATCACATAGTTGTGTATTCATTACCATAATCATTTCTATAACATTTGCATCACTCCAGAAAAAGAAATTAAAAAAAAAAGAAAAAACTCATATATCCCATACCCCTTACCCCTCACTCTCATTGACCACTTATATTTCAATCTACCCAATTTTTTTACCCCTTACCCACCCCCATTTATTTATTTATTTATTTATTATCCTTATTTTTTAACTCATTTATCCATATCATGGATAAAGGGAGTGTTAGCTGCAAGGTTTTCACAATCACACGATCACATTGTAAAAGTTATATAGCTGTACAATTGTCTTCAAGAATCAAGGCTACTGGAAAATAGTCTAACAGCTTCAGGTACTTCCCTTTAGCCACTCCAATACACCATAAACTAAAAAAGTATAATGCATAAGAATGACCTCCAGGATAATCTCCCAACTCTGTTCTAAATCTCTCAGCCCCTGAAACTTCATTTTGTCTCATTTCTCTCTTCCCCCTTTTGATCAAGAAAGCTTACTCAATCCAATGATGCAGGGTCCCCGCTCATCTTGGGAGTCCTGTGCCATGTTGTCAGGCAGATTTACACCCATAGGAGTGATGTCCCACATAGGGGGAAGAGCAGTGAGCTCATCTGCTGAGTTGGTTTAGAGAAAAAGGGCACATCTGAGCAACAAAGGAGATTCTCTGGGGGTGACTCTTAGGCATAATTATAAGTAGGTTTAGCTTCTACTTAGCCGAACAAGTTTCAGAGGGGCAAAGCCCAAGATCAAGGGCTCAGCCTGTTGATTTGGTCATCCCCAATGCTTGTGAGAATATCAGGAATTCCCCACATGGGGAGGTTTAAGATTTCCTCCTTTCTCCCAGTCACACAAGGGGACTCTGCAAAAACTTTTTTATTTTCTGCCCAAATTACTCTAGGATATATTGGGGCATCATCACACTAACCTGTACAAACCAACAAATCTCACATCCTTTTCAAGATACCACGTAATTATGGTGTTGGATTAAACTGGTCATACAGGTTAAATTAGATAATATACTATCCAGAACATAAATTTTGCAGCAAATAAACATCTCTCACTTTGGTCTCACACAAAAGTTGAAGTTTTATAATATGGACCATATCATCCTTTACCCTGTAGTCTAATTTATCTTAGTCCTATCCAGATCAGCTTCATTCATATCTCTAGTTGAAGTCTGATCACTTTTGTCTGAGGATTTTTGCATCTATATTCATAAGGGATATTTGTCTGTAATTTTCTTTCTTGTGGCACCTTTTACTGGCTTTGGTATTAAGGTGATGTTGGCCTCATAGAGTGAAGGAATTAAGGAGTGTTATCAAATGTTTTGGAGGAGTTTGAACAGGATTGGCATTAATGCTTCTTTGAATGTTTGGTAAACTTCACCAGTGAAATTGTGATGGTTCAGGTGTCATCTTGGCCAGGTAATGCTGCCCAGTTGTCTGGTCAGGCAAGCGCTGACTTAACCATTACTGCATGAATATTATGTGGCTGGTTGATACACTGGAAAGCTGGTTTATTAAATCTTCAGTTAGTTGATTGTTATCTGTGGCTGATTACATCTGTGATCAACTAAGGGCATGCTCCACAAATGAGATAATCCAATCAGTTGGGTTTGAACCAATCAGTTGAAGACTTTTAAGGGAGAAGAGAAAGTTTTCATTTTTTCTTCAGTGAGCCAGCCTCTTCTGTAGAGTTTGTTGAGACCCTTCATTGGAGATTTTGGACTCTTGCATCCCCGTGGTTGCACGAGGCACTTTTGTAAATCTCATATTTACAAATATCTTCTGTTGGTTCTGTTTCTCTAGAGAACTCTGACTAATGCAGAAGCTATTTGGTCCTAGGCTTTTCTTTGTTGGGAGGTTTTTGATTACTGATTTAATCTCTAATTTTTTTGGTCTACTGAGATCTTTTGTTTCTTCTTCAATCAGTGTAGGTAATTTATGGGTTTCTAGAAATTTGTTGGTGTACAGTTGTTCATAGACTCCTCTTATAATCCTTTTTATTTCTGTGAAATTGGTATATTTATTTTAAGTAAAAAAAAATATGAGGGACAGAGAAGGTCACTATATACTCATAAGAGACTCAATTCAATAAGAAGACATAATAATTTTAAATACATACACAGATCCCCAAAACATATGAAGCAAATATTGACAGATCTGAAGGAAGAAATAGATGGTTCTACCTAAATAGTAGGAGGAGTGGAGACTCTGATACACCACCTTTGATAAAGGATAGAACATCTAGACAGGGGATCAGTAAGGAAATAGAAGACTTGAACAATACCATAAACCAACTAGAAGTACAGACACGTATAGAACAGTTCACCCAAAAGCAGGAGAATACACATTCTTAGTGTATTACACATTCTTAGCCCCCCTTCTCATTTCTGATTTGGTTATTTGAATCCTCTCTCTTTTTATTTTATCAGTCTAGCAAAAAGCTTGACAGTTTGATCTTTCCAAAGAACCCACTTTTCATTCCATTGATTTTCTCTATCATTTTTAAATTCTGTTTCATTTGTCTCTGTTCTAATCTTGTTTCTCCTTTCTTCTGCTTACTTTGCATTTAGTTTGCTCTCCTTTTTCTAGATCCATTGGTTATGAGGTTAGGACTCTGATTTGAGATCTTACTTCTGTTTTAATGTAAGCCTTTAGAACTATAAATTTCCCTCTCAGCACTGCCTTTGCTGCCTCCCTTAAGTTTGGTATGCTGTGTTTTCGTTTGCATTCATGTCAAATATTTCCTAATTTCCCTTGTGATTCATTGGTTGTTTAAGAGTACATTTTAAAATTTCCAGATGTGTGAATTTTCCATTTCTCTCTCTGTTATTGATTTCTAGCTTCATTCTTTTTGTGGTTGAAGAAGATACATTGTATGATTTCAGTATTTAAAAAATTTGTTTAGACTTGTTTTGTCTTAACAAATGGTCTATCCTGGAGAATGATCATGTGTACTAGAGAAGAATGTATATTCTCCTGCTTTTGGGTAAACTGTTCTGTAATTGTTCTAGTTGGTTTATGGTATTGTTCAAGTCTTCTATTTCCTTATTGACCCCCTGTCTAGATGTTCTATCCTTTATTGAAGATGGTGTATTGGAGTCTCCACTCTTCCTACTAATAGGTAGAACGATTTTGAATTCCTTCTCAGTTTTTTGTATGTATTTTTAATATATTTTCTCTGTGGTTTCTATGGGGCTTAAATTTAACATCTTAAATCTATAAGAATCATGCTTAATTTGATACCAATTTAACTTCAATAGCATTTACATATACTTTTCTTATACTTCTCTGTCCTTCCACATTTTTGTTGTATTTGTTACAAATATAATCTTTATATCTAGTATGTCCAAAACCACAGATTTTTTATTACTTTTAATACATTTGCTTTTTCAAACCTGTAATCAGTGAAAAGTGGGGTTACAAACCAAAAAGTATAATACAATAGTACTAGCATTTATAATTACCCATATAGTTACCTTTACCAGAGACTTTTATTTCTTTATGCTGCTTCAGTACACTTACCAGTGTTCTTTTTTCTCAGTCTGAAGAACTCCCTTTACCTCTGCTTGTATGGCAAGTCTAGTGATGATGAATTCCTTTAGCTTGCATTTATTTGGAAATTTCTTAATCTTGCCTTCATTTTTAAAATGTTTTTTTTTAATTGTGAAATATAACACATATACAAAAAAAGCAATAAATTTCTGAGTACGTTTTAACAAGTAGTTATAGAACAGATTTTAAAGTTTGGTATGGGTTACAGGTCCACAATTTTTTCTTCTAGTTGCTCCAAGACAATGGAGACCAACAGAAATATCAATATAATGATTCATCAGTCATAAAATCTTGCCCTCATTTTTGAAAGACAGTCTTGCCAATATAAAATTCTCAGCTGCCAATTGTTTACTTTCAGCACATTTTATATTTCATCCTTTTCTTGCCTTCATAATTTCTGGTGAGAAATCATCGCAGTTATTGGAACTGCCTTTTACATAACATTGTTGCTTTTCTCTTACAGCTTGAGGTTCATTGGGATTCTTGAAAGTACATGGTCATATTCTTTAATTAAATTTGGGAAATTTTCTACCATTATTTCTTTGAATAGTTCTGTTGCCTCTTTCTCTCTTTTCCTTCTGGGACTCCCATAATGCATATATTTGTGTGCTCAGTGGCATCCCACAGGTCTTTTAGGCTCTGTTCACTTAAAAACATTCTCTTTTCTTTTTGCTTCTTGGCCTGACTGATTTCAATTGTCTTGTCTTTGAGTTCACTGATTCTTCTGTCTCCTAGGGGATTTTTCATTTCAGTTATTGTGGTCTTCAACTCCAGCATTTCTGTTTGGTTCTGTTTTAAAATTTCTATCTCTTTATTGAGATTCTCAGATTGTTTATTCATTGGTTTCCTGCTTATCTTTTAGTTCTTTCTCTGTGTTTTTACTTTATCTCATTCAGCATATTGAGAATTTTTTTTTTAAGTCTTTGGTTGGTATGTCCATAGCCTAGTCTTCTTCATTGATGGTTTCTGGATTTTTGTCTTGTTCTTTAGGAAGGGTCATAATTTCTTGTTTGTTTGTCTTGTAATCTTTTGCTGCACATTGTATATTTTAAAGTATTGAATTAAACTGGAATTTAGTCCCTGAGCTGACTGCACCTTAAGTTTGTGTCCAGCTAGTGATGTGACAGAGATTTCCTTGAGTGCCAGGAGCTAGCAAAAACAAATAAACCAGTGCAAAAAAACAACTTTCACAGGCTTTGTGTATTGGCTCTGCATTGGTTGGTGTTCTTTGTCAGAGTTTTAGCCCTTCTCTGATGGATATCAGTCCGAGGTGAATGTGAAGTGCAGGATCCCTCTGTCTTTCCTGAGCCTGCATATTACATGGGCTTGGGCTTGCTTGTGTTGTTAGGAATTCCCTCATTCATAGGAATTTGAACATCTCTTCTACTCTCTATAAAATAGATTTTTCCCCTTTTAGGGTGTTCTATTGTATGACTAAAAGCAGATAATCCATTGCCCCAGGCTGATTTGACTTCATTGTTCTTTATACTGCTTGAGTTGTCTACAGACTACTTCTGCCTGTAGGACAACTTCTAGAAGGGTGAGTCCAAGATGAGTTTCTTGGTTCAGTCTTTCAGGCTGCCACCCAACAGACTGGTACCTACATAGAGACAATTTGTAAGCACACAGGAGTTACTCTCCTTCCTTCTGAAGAGAGCCAGGGACCCACAGCGGGAGAGCAGACTAGCTCCTCATCATGCCAGGGAGAGGATGAGGGTGAGGTCAGCAAGGGTACACAAGCTTCGACTATTTTTAAAACTGTGTTTCCTTGATTCAGTACTCACTCAGTTATTGTAACCCTTTAACTTTTCTGGAGTTTCGAGGTAAAATGCTCTGCCAATTTTGCTAGTTGTTTAAAGATTCTATGGGGGGAGGAAATGATACCATATTACCCATAATGCCACCCTTATTGGTCAACAAGATCTTGCTCTCACCACTCTAACCACTACACTTTACTGCCTTTAATTTGAGCTGAGTCTTGACAGATAAAAGGAATATCCTGCAGACAGAAGGAATGGCATGAGCAAAGACTTGGCAATGAAAGTAGTGTGGTTCGCTTGCAAAACAGTGAGAAGGTCAGTGTGGCTGGTGCATAGCTGTGTGTGGGAATGAGGAAAGTTAAATTGTGAAATCTGCTTACATTTTTTTACTCCATGATAGAGTTCCAGCATTGTCCTACGATGAGCAGGCAGTTGATTGTGATAAATGAGCAGGGAAATAAATAGCACCAGAAGATTTACATGTTAAAGTTCTGGCAGAAATTACTTAGTAGTTAGGTATGTCTTTGGGTATTATATTCATCCTTTGCATTTGGATACTTTATTATTTACAAAGAATTACATTGTTACATTATTTCTTTTGATTCTCATGAGCAGCCTATGAGGAATTCAGAATAGGTATTATTATCCCTGGTATTTGAACTTTAAAATTGAGGCTTATAAAAGTTAAATAATTTGTTCAATGTCACTTGGCTAGTAAGTTTAGAACCCAGGTTTCTCTGACTCCCGTTTCTTCCTTTTCTACCTATACCATGTTGCCTACTCAGGAAAATGCAAAAGTAAGAAAATAGAAATGAATCTAAATCCCCAAACATTTTCCAGGGATCGGTAGCTGCATCTAGGAATTCTAGGAACTGAGAACTGTTTGCTGTCATCATCTTTTGAGAAATTTTTAGTCAGGGAATTTCTATTTGAACTAAAATTGCATGACTCATGGACATATTTTTATTTAAACCTGATGACAGCAAATTGGTTCATAGAGGGAATATAGTAATTCTAAATAAATATAATTTTGTGCCTCAAAATGAAACAAAATTTTCTAAATGCATTGAGCAAGAGAACATGATTAGTTCCAATTGCCAAGTGAGAAATAACGCCAGGGATTATAATAAAAGGGGGAAAAAGAATACTGTTCAGCATGAATGCCCGAGTAAGAATGCTCTAGGGGGCTCTTAGGCTCTCTGTGGGAAAACTATCAGTTCCTTGAATCTCCATATCTGTACCTTTCATCACCACTCTGAGAATTTCCTGATTTTCAAATTCCTGGGTTTGAGATTTTATTTTCCTTTATTAAAACTCCTGTAATTGCTCTAAAATCTCCACCTCAGTTTTATAAAGTCTGAATTTATGAAGGTTCTTGAGGATTTTGTTTCCCAAAGGTATTACATTTTTTCTTCTAATGTTACCAGTGAGGAGGAATATAAGTAAGGTCCAGACAGGGCGGCTGGCAGCCAAAGAAATCACACCACTTTCTTTATCCCTTGCCTATTGTCTCCTTGATCTCTGCTTTAAAAAAATGCCGAATTTACTGTTCTGGTAACTTGCTGGGTCTGTAAAGTGACTGCTGATGCAAAGCTTCCTCCCGTGTTCTCTTCTGTCCCCAGAATGATTTTATTGAATTCAGAATTTCACTAGAAGATGATTTTCTCAATTCATCACCCTTCCAAACACATTATGGCTGTACCACTTTCCCAGAGACAGCAACAGCAAAACAACATGGAGAGATGCCACATCAGGCTTCTGTCCATTCTAATATATATTACTGTCTTTCTGAAATGGCTTTTTTAGGTATTGTAAATATGTACCAATATAATTTCTCTTTGCTAAGCTTCTTAGGTCTAGAGATTTTAAAACAATATATATTTAAAAACAATATATATATTCTCCTCCAAAACCACCAAAGATAAATTACATTTTCTTCTCATGTAATCAAATATTCAGGGAAAGGCGTCACAAGCATCATGTGATTCTACTGTCTTATGTAAATTGGTATTTTTACCTACAAAAACATTCTCTCTTGTTATTCTCACTTGACTTGAAAGGTGCTGCTTTACACCCAGCCCAAAATATGAAAGATTCAAATACTCTAAGCATTTAAGTGTTGAGCATATTGCAGTATGCAGCGCTGGCTTCACCACCCTATTGGCTCTTATCCACAAAAATTAAAAATGGAAAATGTACCTGATGAAGGTTTATATGTAACTTCTGGGAAACCACATTGGATTTAATTTTTTAAAATTTAACCATATTACTCATTTCATATAAGTGGTCCCAAAGAGATCTCCAGAAGTTGCCAGTTGTATTCCTCAGGGATTCACCACACTGCAATGGAAGGCTGACCCTGAGATTAAATGACAGCTTGCTTGGTTACATGCAGAATACAATAGTTTGAAATTAACCCAAATTAACAGAGCTACATATTTTACCTCCTGATCAAACAGATCTTGAATCTATTCACTGATTCAATATAACTACTCTACTACCACCCCTAGTCTAAGCTAGCACATATTCTTATGCAGACTACTGCAAGAGCTTTCACGTTTCTAGTGTTGTCATCCTCTAACCTAATCCATTCACCCTACTGCAACTAGAGTACTGTTTTAAAAATCAGATCTAGTAATGATATTCCCCAGTGTTATAATTCTTCAGTTGCTTCCCATTGCTCTTAGAAAAAAATTTAAAAGAAACAAAGAAACGAACAGGCCTGTAAGGCCTGTCATGATCTGGGTTCTGATGGCCTCTCCAACCTTGTCATACAACTTCTCTCTACGTGCTCACGGAACTCCAGCAGCTCTGTCTTCCTTTTGGTTTCTTGAATGCATAGGCTTCTTATTATCATGGGGACTTCAAATATTGTGCTTACTCCACCTTGACCACTTCTCCTCTGTCAACTCTTTGCTTGATTAATTCTCATTCCAGTCTGCCTGAATTGAAACTGAGAGGCCTTTCCTCATGTCCTAATCTTAAATAGGTCTTGCTCTTCCTCTTTCAGAGGACTTGGTTCCTTCATAGCGGTTATCACAATTGTTACAGACCTATTTATGTGATTATTTGTTAACATTTGTTCTTCCAATGCGTGTCTGCTCTATGAGGGTAATAACCATATCTGGTTTGCTTACTACTGAATCCCCAGCATCCAGTAGAGTGGCTGACTTATAGCAGCTCTTTAAGAATTATCTTTATTGGAATGACTGAATGAATGAATTGATGGATGGGAGTCATCACGGTCTCCTCTATTAACTTCAACATTATTTTCTACATTAAATTGATAAATCACTAAATTCTTGATTTGCTCTCTAAAATATACTTCTATTGTCATTGCTACCTGGGCCTTTGCAATAATTTCAAAATGGACGCTCTTATCCTCAGTCTTGTCCCTCTCTCAACTACCTTCCACATTGCAGCCAGAGAGGTCTCTCTAAAACACCAGCCTGATCATGTCACTTCTCTACTTACATCCTTTACTAGCTCCCCATCACCTGCAGGATGAAGACCAAATTCCCCACACAAAGCCCTTAAGGACTTGGCTCCTATCTGTCCTTACCTTCACTTTCTGGTCACTCTCAATTTCTGACTTCAAGCTCCCTTTCTTTTCTCTTGCTGTTCCTTTGACCTAGGACATCCATGACCCTTTTCTTTGCCTCAACAACTCTATTATCCCACAGTGTCCCAAGTTCTCACAGTTTACCATGTTGTGTGGTACTTTATCTGTTTATAGGTCTGCCTCTGTCATCACAATGACATCTCCTTGAGGACATGAACTATGTGTTATTCATATTTCTATTATCTTAGTCTAGTCCTTTTCAGCCTACAAGTAGTGACCCATTATATGATCATTAAACCAATTTAGTGGGTCATAACCAGTATTTGTATTAAAAAATGAAGTAGAAGAGAAAATATCAGAACACATCACATTTAGTAAGGATAAATATTTTTGGTGAAACATTTTGTTGGAATGCACCCCTACATATAATATACAAAATGGGTGTCAAACGAATGTGCTTGTTGGGTCCCTATGTACAGTATATTTCTTGCTGGTTACAATTTATTTTTTGAAAAATACTGCTCTAATATCTAGAGCATAGTAAGTGTTAAAAATATATCTGCCTCAAATCCTTTTGGAACAAGGAAGAGGGACAAACAAATCTCTTTGAATAAACCTAATTGCAGTGAGCTCATGACTTTTCTTGCTTATCAGACATCTAAATTCATCAAGACCCAAATAATTTCAATTCATCAAGAAGATAAAATACTACTACATGTTTGTACATCTAATAACAGTTTCAAAATACATGAAGCAAAAACTGATAAAAATGATGGGAGAAATGGACAAACCAGCAACTATGGTAGTAGATTTCAACACTCCTCTCTCAATAATTGATAGAACAATTAGACAGAAAACCGGGAAAGATACACAAGACTTGAACAACATGATCAATCAACTTGGAATAATACAACCAACAACAGCAGGATGCGTATTCTTTACAAGTGTTCATGGAACATTTATTAAGATAGATTATTGTGGTAGTTAGATTCAGTTGTCAACTTGGCCAGTGAAGGCACCTAGTTCTGTTGCTATGGACATGAGCCAATGGTACATGAACCTCATCTGTTGCTCATTACATCTGCAGTTGGCTAGGAGGCATGCCTGCTGCAATGAATGATGTTTGATTTAATTGGCTGGTGCTTAAATGGGAGCGCAGAACGTAGCACAGCCCAAGCAGCTCAGCATTCCTCATCTCAGCACTTGCAGCTCAGCCCAGGTCTTTGGAGATGCAGAAAGAAATCACCCCAGGGAAAGTTGCTGGAACCCAGAGGCCTGGAGAGAATGCCAGCAGAGATCACCCTGAGCCTTCCCACGTAAGAAAGAACCTCAGATGAAAGTTAGCTGCCTTTCCTCTGAAGAACTAAGGAAATAAATTCCCTTTTATTAAAAGCCAGTCCATCTCTGGTGTGTTGTATTCTGGCAGCTAGCAGCAAACTAGAACAATTATATTTTAGACCATAAAACAAGTCTCAGTAAATTTAAAATGATTTAAGTAATTTAAAATGTTTTCTCACCACAATGCAATTTAATTAGAAATCTATAATGGAAAGATATCTTTAAAATCCCTAACTATTTGGAAAAATAACATACTTTTAAATAGCCCATGGGTCAAAGAAGAAATCACAAGGAAAATTAGAAAGTATTTTGAACTAAATAAAAATGTAAACACAACACATCAATATTTATGGGATATAGCTACTTAGGAAGCAGTTAGTACTAAAAGCCTATATTAGAAGAGGAAAAAAATCCCAAATAATTGACTTCATCTAATACCTTAATAAACTAAAAAATGTAATGCAAATTAAACCCAAAGGAAATAAAAAAATACAATAAAAATCAATAAAAATAGAAAAAAGAGACAAGCAAGAGAGAAAATCAGTAAAACCAAAAGCTGGTACTTTAAGATAATTTAAAAAATTGATAAACCTTTAGCCAGGCTAATCAGGGAAAAAAAGAGAAGACACAAATTGCCAATGTCAGGAATAAAAGATCCTATAGGAATCTTATCCTGTGGAATTTAAGGATGTCAGGGGAATACTGTGAAAAATTTTATGCCCATAAATTTGAAAACTGAAATTAAATGGAAAAATCCCTTGAGAGACTCAGCCTATCAAAGCTCACTCAAGAAGAAATAGATAACCTAAATGACCATATATCTATTAAAGAAATTGAAATTGTAGTTAAAAACAATTACATAGAGAAATCTTCAGGCCAAGATAGCTTCACTGTGAGTTCTAACAAACATTTAAGGAAAAAAAAGTCAATTCTATGCAAATTCTTTCAGAAAGGTGAAGAACAGGGAATATTTCCCAGCTTATTCTATTAAACTATTACCTTTATATCAAAGCCATTAAAGATATCACAAGACCAATATTTCCAAAAACATGGACATAAAAATTCTAAACAAAATTTTAGCAAATCAAATACATCAAAATATTAAAAGGATAATACATCACCACAAAATTGAGTTTAACACAGGAATTCAAGGTTGATTTAACATTAAAAATTAAGTCAATGTGACTTATCATATTAAATGAACTGAACAAGAAAAACCATATAATCATCTCATAAACACAGAAAGAGCATTTGACAAAATCAATGTATATTCCAGATAAAAAAAAACTCTCAGGAAATGGGAATAGAAAGAATATCTTTAACATGAGAAAGGACTTTTAAGAAAAATCTGCATCTAACATCATACTTAATCGTGCAGATTGAATGTTTCCTCTCTAGGATCAGAAATGAGACAAGTTTGTCTCTTCTTAATGCGTATCAACCTTATACCAAAGGTGTAAGCATGAAAAAGGAATAAAAAGCATCTAGTTGGAAAATTAGTAAAACTGTTTTTATTCACAGATGACATAATCATCTATGTAGAATATCCAATGGAATATACAAAAACACTACTAGAACAAAGTAAGTTTAGCAAAGTTGCAGTCTACAAGAGCCAAATCTAAAAATCAATTATATCTGTGTATCGTAGTAGCAAGCAATTAGAAATTGAAACAAAGCACCAACATATTTACAAAAGCATAAAAATATGAACTATTAAGGAATAAATGTGACAGAAGATGTGCCAAGGCTACATGATATTCTGGGGTGAAAGTCTCCCTGACAATGTGGGACATGGCTCCCGAGGATGAGTCTGGCCCTGGTGCTGTGGAATGACAATGCCTTCCTGACCAAAGCGGGAAAAGAAGTGTAAAAAAATAATGCATCAGTGGCTAAGAGAGATCAAATAGAGTCAAGAGGCTATTCTTGAGGCTACTCTTATGCAAGCTTCAGTTAGATAGTGCTATTTGCCATGGTTTGCTAAACCCCGACTAACATCATTCCTGTTAACTCTTAAAAACACCTAAGGCCAGAGTCAAGAGGTTATCCTGGAAGTTGTTCTTGTGCATTATATAGATAACCCCTTTTTAGTTTAAGGTGTATTAGAGAGACTAGAGGGAAGTGCCTGAAATGGTAGAGCTGTGTTCCAGTAGCCATGTTTCTTGAAGATGATTGTATAATGATATAGCTTTCACAATGTGACTGTGTGATTGTGAAAACCTTGTGTCTGATGCTCCTTTTATCTACAGTATGGACAGATGAGTACAAAATATGGATTAAAAATAAATAAGTAATAGGGGGAACAAATGTTAAAATAAATTGAGTAGATTGAAATACTTGTGATCAATGAAAGGGAGTGGTAAGGGGTATAGAAAAAAATAGGGGGAACAAAGATTAAAATATATTGGGTAGATGGAAATACTAGTGGTCAGTGAAAGGAGGAGTAAGGTTTATGGTATGTATGAGTTGTTTTCCTTTTATTTGATTTTCTGGAGTGATGTAAATGTTCTAAAAAATGATCATGGTGATGAATATACTACTATGTGATGATATTGTGAGCTAT
>PVIY010024224.1:0-14523 GCA_004026745.1 Myrmecophaga tridactyla | reverse complement strand
GTATACCGTGTATGGAAAGTTTGTATGTTAAGAATGTTCGTGTTTGTATGTTGTTTTTGTTTGTTAATTAAAAACAAACAAACAAACACTGAGAGCTCGAACTGGCACTCTATTAAAGTTTCATGCACTAAGTTTGCTTTCCTAGAACCTATAATTTCCAGACAGTTCCTAGGCCAAACAAATCTTGGAACCCAGAGGGGTCAACCTCTCCAAGATTATCAACTAATTACATCTTCCTATTATCAACTAATTACATCTTCCTGTTCTTCAGTGTTGACACCCCTTCTCAATATGAAAAAGTCAGAATGAGCATTGCTTAAAGATCCCTATAGATTGGGAGAAGGATCAGAGGAGAAGGAAGAGATGTAACAGAATAGGATTGAACAAACTGAGTATGACTGCTGAATCACTGTATTGATATTTCTACTAGTCTCCAGTGTTTTGGAGCAACTAGAAGGAAAAATCTGAAATAGTGGAATGGTACACCATAACAAACTCTCAAATTTGTTCTGTAACTACTTGTTGAAGTGTACTTTGAAAATTATTGATTTTTTCTTTCTTTTCTTTGTATATATGTTATATTTTGCAATAAAAAACATTAAAAAATATCTAAAGGCAATAAATCACAGTAAACAAACAAACAAAAAAAGATATGCCAGATCTGTACCCTCAAAACTACAAAACATTATTGCAAGAAATTAAAGTAGACCTAAATAATGGAGAAAGATACCTTGTTTAGGGTTGGAAGACTCAATTTTTAAAAGATGTCTGTTCTCCCCAAAATGACCTATGGATTCAATGCAATCTTAATCAAAATCCCTGTGAACTTTTTTATATAAATTGACAAGCTCACTCTCTAAAATTCATACGGTAATGTAAGCGACCTAGAATGGTCAATACAACTTTGAAAAAGAAGAACAAATTCTTTAACCAATTTACATTGGATTAAAACTCCCTGATTTCAAGACTTATAAAGCTATAATAATGAAAGCAGTGTGTTATTATTGAAAAAGTAGGCAATAGATAAATGGAACAGAAATAGATCTGTCCATATATGAACAACATATTTTTGGCAAGGATGCAGAGTCAATCCAGTGGAAAGAAGATACTCATTTCAACAAGTGTTGCTGGAACAACTTGATTCAAAAAAGTGAGCATCATCTTGTACCTTCTACCATATACAGAACTACTCAAAGTACTTTATAGACCTAAAACTATAAAACTTCTAGAAGAAAACAGGATAAAAATCTCTGTAACCTGAGTGTAGGCAAAGACTTCTTATTTACAGTATCAACAGCATGATTCATAAAAGAAAAAGACAGATTTGACTTCATCAAAAGTAAGACTTCTGTTCTTTGAAAGACACTTTAAAAAAATGTATAGACAAGCCATAGACTGAAAGAAGATATTTGCAAAGCATATATGATGGCAAAAGACTTGAATTTAGAATTTATTTTAAAAACTCTCAAAATTCAATAGCATAAACACATGAAAAGGTGCTCAACATCCATTAGCCATTAGGGAAACACAAATCATAACCACAGTGAGGTATGAATTTGCAACCACCAGGATGGAAATTATTAAGAACAATAGAAGATAACAAGTGTTGACAAGGATGTGGAGAAATACCTTGTTGTTGGGAATGTAAATTGGTGCAGCTGCTGTGGAAAAAGTTTGGCAGTTTCTCAGAAAGTCAAACAGAATTTCCATATGTTGCAACAATTTTACTACTAGGGATTATACCCAAAAGAACTGAAAACAGGGACTTAAATAGATATATGTACACCAATGTTCAAAGCAGCATTGTTCCCAATAGCTAAAAGATGGAAGCACCCCAAGTGTCCATAAACAGATGAATGTATAAATAAAATGTTTTTTATCTATACAATGGAATATTGTTGGGCCATAAAAAGGAATGAAGTGCTAATACATGCTACAATATGGATGAACCTTGAAGACATTATGTTGAGTAAAATAAACCAGACACAGAAAGACAAATATTACATGATTTTACTTATGTAAAATACCTAGAATAAGCAAATGTATATAGACAGAAAATAGATTACAGGTTATCAGGGCTTAGTGTTGGAGGGTTGGGAAGAATGGGGAGTTATTGCTTAATGGGTTCAGAATTTCTGTTTGGGGTGATGAAAAAGTTTTGATAATGGATGGTGGTATTGGTGACACCATAGTGTATGTAATTAATCACTAAGTTGTACACATGAAAGTGGTTAAAATGGGAAATTTGGGGTTGCATATATGATATTACAATTTTATAAATTTCCTTGGCAAGAAAAAAAATAACCCACTTAAGATTTGAACAGACATTTTACCAAATAAGATATATAATGGCATGTAAACACAAGAAGAGATTCTCTACATCATTAGTCACTAGGGAAATGCAAGTTAAAATAGAAAGAAAATACCACCTCACACCACTTGAATGGCTAAAATTAAAAAGATGACCAATACAAATGTTGGTAAAAAATATGGAAGCATTGGAACCTTCATACACTGCTGTTATGAATGTGAAATAGTATAACCACTTTGGAAAACAGATTGGCAGTTTCTAAAAAAGTTAAACATACAACTATCATGAACCAGCCAATCCAATCCTAGGTATTTACGAAGCTAAATGAAAGCATTTATCCATTACGAAGAATTGTGGACAAATGTTCAAAGCAGCTTTATTTGTAATAGCCCTAAACTGGAAATAACCTAAGTGTTCACGAACATGTAAATGAACAAATAAAGTTTTACATATCTATACCATGGAATACAACTCAACAATAAAATGGAATGGACAGTTGTTAAAAATCATGCAATAACATGGATGAATCTCAAAATAATTATGCTGAGTGAAAGAAGGCAGGCAAAAAATATATAAATGCTATGGTTCCATTCATATTAAATTTTAGGAAGTAAACTAATCTACAGTATTGGAAAGCTAATCAGTGGTTGGGAATGAGGGCGAAAGGTGAGGAAGAGAGGTGTGGGAGGGAGGGACCACAAAGAGGCATGAGGCAACTTTTAGAGGTGATGGATATGTTCTTTATACTGATTGTGTTGATGGTTTAATGACATAAATATGTCAAAAATTGTCAAATTATGCATTTTAAAATGTATAATTTATTGTACATTAATTATGTAGGAATTTAAAATGCATAAAGAGACAAAAGAATAACAAAACTGTTGAAGAACTAGAAGAAAAACTGTTGGGATGAGGAAGACCTTTTTGAGCATACCCAAAAACTAGAAACTATAATAAAAAGTCTGATAAAAGTGACCACATAATTCCCAGTGCCTGCCCATGCAAAAAAAAAAAAAAATTGACCACATAATTGACCACATAATACAATAATATATCTTCTAACCAAGTTAAAAGATACAAAATGTTAATATCCTTGCTACATGAGGGACTTTTACAAATCAATAAGAAGAGGGTGACTACTTAGAAATGAAAAAATACCAGACATGTATCACTTGGCAATTCACAAACAAAATCTAAAATCATCAATATATGTATAAGATGTACTACTTCATTAGTAATAGAAGATTTGTAACTTAAAACAATAAAGTATAATTTTTATCCTATTGACAAATATTAAAAAGATGGATTATAGAGAGAACAAGGGTGTGGAATACTCATACACTGTTGGTGGCACTATAAATTTGCATGTTGGTATAACTCTCAGAGAACAGTTTTGCAAGATATATAAAAATTAACATATCTAACACTTAAATCCAATAGTTTGACTTTATAGAAATTTATTCTTAGGAAATCATCAAACAAATGCAACATTGTTTATAGTAACCCAATTTGGAATAATTTAAATGTCCATAAGTAGAGGGATTCATTAAATATATTGGGTTTTACCTATATAGCAGAATACCATGTCATCATTAAAAATTATCATCCAGATCTATATATGTATTGATATGGAAAGCTACATACGATATATTAAGTGAGAGAAGGCATATTGCAAAGTACTATGAACAAGTGTAATTAAATTTGAAAAATATTCTGTTCTCTGAGAGGTGAGATTTTGTGGTATTTCCACTTTCAAAATTTTTAGGTTGCTTGAAATTTACAACGAAAGTGTATAACTTTTTTGGGAGGGAGGCTCTTACAAAGGGATTTATTAGGTTGCAAATGTACCATTCAAAGGCCATGAAAATGTCCAAATCCAGGCTTGAAAAAGTAGATAACTTCACTCAAGAAAGGCCAATCGAATCCGGGTTTCTCTGTTACGTGGAAAGCCACATGGTAAGGTCTACTGGCCCTTCTTTCCTGAGTTTTTTTTTTTTTTTTTAACTTTTTTTATTGTATAATATAGCATACATACAAAGCAGAGAAATAAAAAAGCAATAGTTTTCAAAGCGCTCTTCAAAAAGTGGTTACAGGACACATCCCAGAGTTTGTCATGGGCTACCATACAATCTTCTCATATTTTTCCTTCTAGCTGCTCTAGTAGAGGAGGCTAGAAGGCTTAAATACTTTTTTATCATCATGATTGACATTTTTTCCTTCTTTTTTTGTGAACAATAACATATATACAAAAAAGCTATAAATTAAAAAAATAAAATATAAATTTAAAAAGCTATAAATTTCCAAGCACAACACCACAATTAGTTGTAGAACAGGTTTCAGACTTTGACATGGGTTACAATTTCACAATTTTAGGTTTTTACTTCTAGCTGCTCTAAAATACTGAAAACTCAGAGATATCAATTTAATGAATCAGTATTCATATTAATTTAAGTGTATTATTTTTCAATTGTGAAAAGTCAATAAAATTTTCCCATTTTAGAAAAATTCTCTCTGAAATTATTCCATAAGAATTTGTGGTAAGTAAAAATATGAAGAAAATTCATTCCAACCTAGGCTTTAAAATGTTCTAATTTGTTCATTGAAAGCTTTAAAAAAGTGTTTGTTCTATTGAAAGATCATAAGCAAATTTCATGAATTCTGATTTTAAGCATTTATAGGCAATGGTTTCTAAACAAATAGTTTCAAGCAAAAGAAGTACAAGATGTTGGGTTTGTCTAACCAGCTCCAAGTAAAATGCATCTATCATCACTTTGTGAGATGACTTCCCACTAAACACACACCTGGGCTAAGAAAATTAACGGATAAAACCAATATTGCAAGCCTGGGCTACATTCATATATATTGGGTTAGTTTTCATTCACATCATTATTTCTTGTTGAAAAGTATTCCATTTAAATAGTTAAAAAGTTCGCTTTTCACAATATATTGTCACATTTAAGCACTTTTGAAAAATACTCTGGTTGATGTTATATACAGGCTACAAAATCTTATAGTCATTTTTGAAAAGAGACTGTCTTTTGTATAATAATTATGTGTGCTGTATATTTACATATAAAAGCAAAGCTGTGAGAAATACCAGTTCTTAGCATGATGTGACTCAAAATGAATCATCTTCAAATTTTAAAAATTCGTATTGGAAATGTTAGCAAAATTAAGGCATGGTTAAAGATAATAATAAATTATATATCAAATATGAATTGCATCACTTCTCTGCACTAAATTTTATTGCTGCTGCTTTTAACAATTTTTTTCAAAAACCAAACACATTATAAATCATGTAACCCCTCCCCCCACCTCACTCTCTTAAGCAATAACACCTACCAGATATACAATCAAATTAAAATTTTGGAGAGATTTATTAGCTTGTAGATGCTCCTAATTATTTGAAAAACTTGTCTTATAAGCATCATTCTAAGGTAGATTTCAATCTTAGAAAAGGGATCACATCATACTAATGATCATAGAAAGTATTTATTAAATCAATGTTCCAAGCAAAGAAGACTTTTGGCAGGTATTGTGGATTTTATTCTGTAATGCACATAATAGTGCTTAGTCTTTTTCACTATCTAGAAGGCTTGCTACGTATAGGGAATACAATAATACAGAAGGTATACTGGGATAGGGGGCAACACAGAGGAAAGGGGGTAAGATTTATTGCCTTCAATTATTTTTGTTAAAAACTTTCCTCAGGGCACAGGCACATAATATATTGTACTTTCCATTACTTAGTGCAAATGTAAAACATATCTAAAAAAACACATTTTATCCTCTATAACATATTAAAATAACAAGTAGGATGTCATGACATTAATTTGACAGATGGACTCTCATTTAGCAATGTTGTACGGCATTAGTTAACAGCAAATTAATATCATCATACCCAGTTTTTCTTAACATCTAGATACTATCAGATTGGAAAAAGATTCCTAGTAAGGAATCTTTGATTGTTTACTAACCTAATGAGGCAAAATAGAAAGCTAAAAATATGCAAATGTAATCCACATATCATTTAAAAATAGCTATTTTTAAAAACTTGAAAACAAATGATAGAATAATCTCAAGACTCTAATCTTAGAGTCCCACAACTTTATCCTCCACTGAGGGATTGATTTTTTTTGACAAGTTCACGTGTACATTATGAATTGACTCATAAAAATTTTCAGCATATTGTATTAGTTCATTATAATGGTCCATACTATATATTAAGACCAGTGTCATTTCATCAACACCAGCTGTTAAGCAAACTCAAGTGACACAGTAGATTCACGATTAGTCCATAGAAAAGAAAGCAAAAAAAGAGGACATAAATTTAATTTCATTACAGTTTGACATCCAAAGCCACATTTTATGCCCCAAACCAACCACAAATGGCTTCTCTATTGTAAAACAATCTTGATCTATACAATTCCAGTAATAACACCACTCTCAAAAGGACGTTAATTTTAGTTTAAAGTCTTCATATCAAACTTCAATGTTATTTGAAATCATTTAAATAGTATCAGATAACAAGAGAAAACATTTCTTGTCAGTTTATCTCTATTGATAATTTAAGTGTTTCTATAAATATTTTTTCTTTAATGCACAAAGGGTTGGGGCAAAAGAGGGAGAAAATCCAGTCTAAAACCGGAGTTTAAATTAAGGCATCAGATTAACTTTATCTGGCTCCTGGAGCAGGAAAAGGAAGGGTTGCAAAACACGCCACTTGAAATCTTTAGCAGCTGCATTCTCGACAACTGAAAATAGTGATGCTATGGCATTTCCATAGGCCTGCTTCTCTGTAAAAGGAGTTGCGACCCACCATGCTTTTTAGCAAAGAAATTATAGTTTCCTAATGGAAACAAAGAAGACCTGATTTCATACATTAATTTGGTCACTCCCATTGGATTTTACATTCTTTGAAAACAGGGGTCGTCTTAAATTCCCCCTACATTCTGTTTACGCCTGTGCTGAGTTCATAGGTACTCTATAAATACTTGTCTTCTGCTTATAATTTATTATGAGTCTCATTTTTTCTTCATTCTATTTATTTATTGTCCCATCTTTCCTTTTTCACCTCTGCTTTCCTCCCTCCACTCCCAGGACATATATGTTCGCACACATACACACACACAAATGCATATATATATATATATCTATCTCCCGTGCCCAAAGACATAACACCAACTATATGACATACTGAGAAACTTTATATAATAAAAGATATTATAATTTTATATAACCGATGATTTAGAGTTTTATATATGACTTTCTGGGATACATGCATAATGAATATACTGCAATTCTTTCTATCTCATTGCTTTAAAAGAAATAGAGAAAACTAAATAAAGATTTTTTAAATTTATCTTCAGTTCATTTTTTTCCCCTAAGATCATTGAATGGTCTACACTCTCCTAAAATACAGCAATGATTTTACTCAATTGTCATATTCATTTCTTAAAATATTTAATTTTATTAATTTCTTGAAAATTGTGTGTTTTTCTATATTTGCTAATTCCCCTGAAAGAAAGTGATCGTTGTTACTAATGAAAGAGAAGTTTTTAAAAAATTGTACTTGATTTCTTCTGGTGTTGGCAATCTTGTCTTAATGTCTATGTTCAGTCATGCTTTGATTGTAAGTCTTTATATCTTTTTGATACTTTCTGACTATTTTGATAGAATAACAGTGCATCTAGTATAGTAATTGATGCACAGACTGAGAACTTAGCAGGAAACTTAAATTCACTTCCCACCTTTGCAATAATAAAAGCAGCATACTGCTCAATTTCCCTGTCTGTAAGTTTTGGATGGTGTCTACCATTTATTATTTATAAGAAAGTCTGTAGTGTCAATCAGAAGTTATATTAACAACAGAGCCAATAGAATCTGATAATAGGATATATGCATCATAATTGCCATTATATCATGCTATCACCTAAACACCAAAGTGTTTTAGAGAAGAACTTATTTCTGTAGTTTGAACTGTGCTACGGATAAGCATTTTAAACATAGGCCTATGGAAAGTCAGTATTTGGATTTGTATTTCTGGCACCAACAATGTGTAGCTGAAGAAAGAAATTGATATTTATGTTAGCAAATTGCAGTGACAAAGATATCATATACACAAGTTGGTGAATGATAAATAATAGTTTTCAGTGCATAGAAACTGTATTTCAAGTACCATTCATGATATTTGGTATGTATTTTGTGAGATTTAAGTTCTTCTAAAATAAAATTGGAATCAGAATATTATTTTTATGATTCTGTATCAAATATCCAGTTTTTATGGATTTTTGAAACTACTTTAAGTGTAGATGTAGAAAGCAAAAATTGCAACTTCTCTGGGATACTTATCCTTTTGACTGCCACTAATTTGCTGATTACCACTGTATGTAAATCTCCATCACAATTATCTTTCTAAGGATCTCTTTGTTTTTCATCCCAATGATGACAAGTATTTGTAATTGCAGCCATTATAATAGGCAATATGTTTATCTTAAGAAATGTAAACTTTTGGATCTATTCCCACCCTACTTCCTGTATATGCAACTAAACAATTTAAATAGTCTTTAAAGAGGAGATATCAGACTGTTGCAGCTTTCACTCCAGTTGCTTTTTCTAAATTCTGCTCTCATCTTAAATCACAAAATGAAAAAGTAACAACAAAATCCGATTACTTATACCTGTGCAGAATGCACAGAGCACATTGCGTACACACTCAGTGGTCTTTATTATGGTGGCTTTTCATGAAGGCCAACGGTCAAGCCCAATAGACTATGATTTAATGAAAAAGCAAGAGCTAAAATGCCAAAAACCTGAAACACTGGAAATTTAAAAATATAAAATATATTGCATTTGGAGCTTTCTACTTCATTAAGGTCTTGGTAAAAATGTTTTTGTTAACTATATAATGTCAATTCTGCCTTTTAAAATAGAATTTACATTAAATCCTAGATAAAAAGCATTCTGCTAATATTGTTTATGCAATAAAAGATGCACCGCCATGAAAAAGATTGGATTACAGATTAAAAGAGCTCTTTAGCACAAGACTATATACAGTGAGTTAAAAATCTTCGTAGACATGGTGAATGCCACGTGTCTCAAAGAATTATCAGTGTAGAAACTGATTAGAAACAGATGAAGTACACAATAAAGTTGCCACAAAGGGCTGAGTAAAAGTCCCAGCCACAATTTTTACTAACACTAAATAGTCAACAGCTCTAAAACAACTGCTAAATGTACTTATAGAAATAAAGGATGTGGAGACCTAATTATGAAGAAGAAATTCTAGATTCAGGAAAAAAAGTTTCTTTCTGATAAAATGCATTTCACAATTAAAATAATTTTCATCTGGTGGTAAAGTCTGAAAACTACATTTTCCAGCACACCTTATCCACTTATCATAGGATAGGAAATAAGTGGATTTCAATTTGGTGATTTAACCTATAGTTTTAAATCTTTAATAAACAAACTTGAAATTCCAAACTTTAATAATGAAAGAGCTATAGCTGAAATGATGTCAACCCTGGATATGAATCTCTTACCAACATGATGAAAGCCCCACTTGTAGAGCTGCACTTCTGGTCAGCAGCTGCATTTTTGTTTTAATAAAGGGAGAAAGGGTGCCAGCACGCCAGTGTGATCCAAGACATGGTTGCTACATAAGCAGTAGGATTAATTGCTTTTCCAGAAAGCTGGAGTAAGTTCTCCTTCCACTGTCCCATCAGGATCAGCTTCCATAAAATGAGTGTAATAAGATAATGTATTACATACACCAGGAACTCCTACCGGCAGCCTTCAGCTGAACAAAGCCATACATATTTATATCAATCAATGTAAACTTCATTGCTGCTTCTAGTTCAGACACCATATTTTAGCAGTTTCTTTAAGGTAGAGATAAGGTAGGCTCTAAAAAAGCAAAAGTTCATTTCCTTATTCCCTGAACATCTTCCCTGACTAATAAAATGAGGAAAAATAAACATGTAATAGGGATTTTGAAAAAAAAAAGCAGCCCTATTAATTTGAAGGATGTACTTCACAAATATAAGAACTACAGGCATCTTAATTAGCAACAAAATGGTGTCAATGTATGATGTGATTTATGGGATCTGGAGAGAACATTTGATTATACCATATCTAGTCATGAGGTGGTACATTTAGGCTGTGATGTACCCATGTTGACTTCATAGGTTCATACCATTCTTTTGAAGTGAATATAGAGGAGAAAGTCATTTCTCAATTTCAGAATGTCACAGAAGGAAACAATGACGAAGGTCACATTCTGACCAGAAAAAATAATTCTTTTCTTCTGATTCCACAGTCTGGAGCCTATCCACTAAATCATTTGGATACCAGACTGCAACCTAAATGTACCTTCTCATGGCTCTATGTGGGATAATTAAATGATTTCTCCACAACCCATCAATCATTTTGGAAACTATTAAAGATTCAGGTTTATTTCAGAGGTACAAAACTTCTGAGACTCATTTTGAAATTCTGACCCATTTATGAAAATTACCCAGTGTACTATATTAGAAACCCAAGGCTTTCCTTGGAGATTTGAGTGTGTGTATATAATAAAAAAGATGGGCCCTTCTCTGTAGGAGACCAGATGGGATTATTGTTGTCTAATGAAATTTGAACCAAACTTAGGACAATTTCTTTCCTTAATTAGTTGTTTGTTGATTTGGGGAAGAAATGAAAATAAAATTACATTGTTAAGCTAAAAATTTGTAAGCTTGTATGTCTTCTTAACCTGTGTGTGTGTGTATAGCAATGAAATTAGGTAAAAGGCAGAAATCTCTACTTTTATTCAGAAATATTCCATGATAGCTTTAGGAACAATTATATGCAAAATAACATTATTTTCAAAGTAAGCTACAGGTGCTTACTTTGATGCTGAAAATGTTTTTACAATACCAGCCTAGCATTTTCTAAATTCTGGATAAAAAGACTTTTTTTTGTTTTAGCCTTTGCCTACCCTGAGAAAAAACATACACTATACTATCATTCTCTATTATGACTTTTCTGATGATTTCCAAATGTTTCTTTGCTATGCAGCACAAGTATATGATTTCTGATCCAGATGCTTTAAAAAGCAGTTCTAACAAAGAAATTTAATCTGAGCTGCACTTGGCAGAAATTTTAAAACCCATAGTATGATGTTTTGGAAGCTGCTCAAACAAAAGCTAAAACAGAACTACGCGTCCACAACCATCTATCCCTGCCTGTTAGTAATAAATGAAGGATACAGACTTTTTCCATAAGTGTGGGTGAATAGAAGTTAATGTTTATAAAATACAGTTTTAAGTATCAAAACAGTATTTCAGATTGTTGCTTCCTTTTTAAAATGAAAGTGTCTGTTTACTTCACAAATCAAAGAAAGAATATATTTATACCATTGAAAGCTATTTAGAAACTTTGTTGCCTATCCTCAAATAAGGAATTGTTTTCTTTATGTTATGCAATTTATGGCATGATAATCTGAAAATATTTCAAAGAGATTAGGGCACTTTAAGTCAGTTTCTTCCGGTGAATATTGAATAAGTTGGGTATAAAAGATCTGAGAGTCATTTTGGCATCCTAGAAGAATAGAAGAGAGAACGATTCAGAAGCAATATTTGAAGAGCTCATGCCTAATAATTTCCCTGAACTCAAGAGAGATCTCAAGCCACAGACTCTAGAAGTGCTACAAATCCCAGGCAGGATAAATACAAAAAAAAAGTACACTAGGAAGAGCATGCTAAAAGTGCTAAAAACTGAAATCAAAGAGAAAAATCTTAAAAGTAGCCGGAGGAAGGAAATGGCATGTGACACATGACATGTCAACAAAAATAACGGAATTCAGAAGACAGTTGATTGTTATGTTTGAAGTTGTTAAGAAAATAACTCCAACCTAGAATTCTACAGCCAGTGAAAACATCCCTTAAAAAAGTGAAGTTAAAATACAAGCATTTTCAGACAAGTAAACATTGAAAGAACTGATCATCTGCAGAGCAACACTAAGGGAAATACTACTATATAAAAATAAATTTATTTTTGTACATCAACCCTGTGTCCTGAAACTTTGTTAAACACACTGATTACTTCTAGTAGCTTTTTTCATAGGTTCTTTAGAATTTTCAACATTGATGATCATGTTGTCTTTGAATAGAAACAGCTTTACTTGTTTCTTTCCTATCTGTATGCTTAAAATATTTTTGTTTTGGTTTCATTGCACAGGCAAGGGACTCCAATACAATGTTAAATACAATTGATCATAACAGATGTCTTTACTTTGTTCCTTATCTTAGGGGAAAACATTTACTCTTATGCCATTATTAAGAATGTTCTTAGCTATAGGTTTTTCAAAGCTGCTCTTACTCAGGTTATTTGTTAGGGGTGTTTATAAATAGATGGTGGATTTTTCCAAATGCTCTTTCTGCATCTATTGAGGTAACTACTATGGCTTCTCATTTTTAGTCTATTCTTAGGATGGATTCCATCGATTGAATTTGTAAAACCTTTTTAATTTGAAATAATTATAGATTCACAGAAAGTTGCAAAGATAGTAAGAGAGATCCCGTGCATACCAGTTTCTCCTATTGGTTACATCTTATGCAGTTACCATACAATTTCAAAACAAGAAAATTGACATTGGTATAAAGTGTATGTATGGTTCTGTCATTTTAGCACATGTGTAGGTCCGTGTAACTGCCATTGCAGTAAAGGTACAGAACTATTCCTCCACCACAAAGATCTCCCTCATGCTGTTTCTTTATAGCCACATCCACTTCCCTACTTGGAACCATCCATAACCTTTGGAGAATTCTAATTGTTTTCCATATTTATAATTTTGTCATTTTAAGAATGTTATATAAATGGAATCACATAACAGTATGTGACCATTGTTTTATTTTTATTTCTTTAAAACAGTTTTATTCATATACTGTACAATCCATCCAAAGCGTACAATGAATGGCTCTTCACGTAATCACAGTTATGCAATCACCACCACAATCAATGTGAGAACATTTTCATCTCTTAAAAAAGTCCCATACCCCTTCTATCCCTCTATTATTGACGCTTAGTTTTGCTGTAGTGCCTTTGTTACAACTGATGAAAAAATATTGCAATGTCATTGTTAACTATAGTCCTTAGTTTGCATTAATTTTATTTTTCCCATATAACACCCTATTATTAAACTTGTGATAGTAACATACATTTGTTCTAGCACATAGAAGAACATGCTTATATTAATACAATTAACCACAGTCATTATCCACTATAAGTTTAGCTATGTTAGTGTGTGACCTTTTGAGATGGACTTTTTTTTCACACAGCACACAGCATAATTCTGATGAGATCCATCCAAGTTGAATGTATATCAATACTTCATTATCTTTTATTGCTGGATAGTATTCCATGATATGGATGTAACATACTTGGTTTAACCATTCACCTGTTGTAGAAGATTTTGGTTGTTTGTAGTTTGGGGCTGTTACCAATAAAGCTGCTATGAGCAATTAATTGTTTATAGGTTTTTGTGTACACATAGTGTTCTAGTTTGCTAGCTGCCAGAATGCAATATACCAGAAATGGAATGGCTTTTAAAAATGGGAATTTAATAAGTTGCTAGTTTACAGTTCTAAGTCCAAGAAAATGTCCCAATTAAAGCAAGTCTATAGAAATGTGCCTTTGTTACATTTTGGTTCAAGAAGGCCAATGAAGTTCAGGGTTTCTCTCTCAAGTAGAAGGGCACATGGCAAACAGGGTCAGGGTTTCTCACTCATCTGGAAAGGCACATGGCGAACACGGCGTCATCTGCCAGCTTTCTCTCCTGGCTTCCTGAAGCTCCCCAGGAGGCATTTTCCTTCTTCATCTCCAAAGGGAGCTGGCTGGTGGACTCTGCTTCTTGTGGCTACGTCCTTCTCTGCTCTCTCAGAAATCTCCCGCATTCTCCAAAATTTTCCTCTTTTATAGGAAACTAATCAAGACCCACTCAAATGGGTGGAGACACATCTCCAACTAATCCATTTTAACAACCACTCTTTTTTTTTTAATTTTTATTAATGAAACCAATCAACATACAATATGAACATTCTTTTTTATCACATAGTTGTATATTCCTCATCATGATCATTTCTTAGAACATTTGCATCAGTTCAGAAAAAGTAAAAAGAAAACAGAAAAAAAATTCATATATACCATACCCTTTACCCTTCCCTTTCATTGAT
>PVIY010024223.1:0-38312 GCA_004026745.1 Myrmecophaga tridactyla | reverse complement strand
CAGATGGATTAGTAAAGTTGTTTTTAATTAAGACCTGAAAATGCCTCACTCTTAATTTCATACAGCGGTATGCTTCTGGGGGTAAAAAGGTTATTTTTAAATTATCGACACTTTTTCAAAGGAAAACCTACCTGGAACTCCAATTTATAAGATGAGTAAAAGCAGTATTGCATTAGAATAATTATTCTTGTAGCTGATAAAGTAAGCAAAGCTGGGTTGCTCGCTGGTTGCAGAGAAGAAGCAGAGGCTAATGGTAACCTCGGCATTCAGTTGACAGCTGTTGAGTCCCTCCCACCTGCTCTGGTCTGTGCAGGCACTGCACGGAGACAGGTGACCAGGTGAGACCCAGTCTCGGAGTCAAGGCCTAATCCCACTAGAGGCCCGCAGTGTGCGAGCTCTGCCGGGAAGGGAGGTGGTGCTTCTGGAAACTGCTGGGGACCGTGGTGGCATCCTATGGCCCGACCAAGGCCAAGGAAAGTGAACCTTAGCTCAGAAAATGGGTCACGGGGAGGAGGACCTGGGCATTTTCCATGTCCCCCACTGCATCGTAAAAGCCCATGAGAAGGCTCTGCCATGCCAAGAGGCCGCATGTTATGTCCTCAGGGTTTTTGTGTCATCAGGCAGAAAACCCGGGACCGAGACCTAGCATTGCCTCCTCGGGGCCGTGGCATCCTAGAAGTCCCTTCAGTTTTGAAGCCTCAGTTTCCTCCTTTGTGCACCGGGAATTGGGAAGACGCCCTAGCCTGTCACACACGCTGTCATTCAAGCCCAAGGGAAAGCACTTGTGTTAATTTATGATTAAAATTATTCCCTTCCAAGAGATGTCTAGACATATCAAGAGAATTTCCAAAATGTAATTTCACATCAATACTAACTTACCCCTCCCAGCAATGTATCTAAAAATCATTGGCAATAAAATGTCAGATCTTGGAGAAATTGTCAGTGAAACAGCAAATGCCTGATTTTTTTACTGTCACAGCATCAAGTACAATTGGACTCTGATTTTAATTTTGAAAACACGCCTCCCACCTCCTATGTTTGTGGTGTGTATATGCGTTACATAATGTGGTTTATTTGCTTTGTAAAATCATTCCTAGGGCTGCCCTGTAAAGAACCTGCATTTCAGCGTATGGCACCATCTTGCTGTCCATAAGAATTACTCCTAAACTTGATAAGCACAGGGAGATTTTCATGAATCCCCTGCCAAAAGAGTGTTTTTGTTATTTCTTACCTTCCGAAGGGGCTCGACTCTCAATAGTCCAGAGCAGAGGGACTTGGAGGTGACCCTCTAAGTGAGAGACTTGTTGAGTTGGCGTTGAAAGCACACTTTCTTGACAACTCATACTTTAAAAGCGCTTTCTACCCATGCATGGACTGAAAACACAGCCACGAGAATCAACATCACACCAGGCAATCGGATCCCGGGACTGCATCTTGGAAGGCCTGAGCTGGGGTTACTTACAGGTTCTCCCGGGTGAAGATTTCCAGCGCCCGCCTTACTTCTACCAAAACCAACGCCCAAAGGACCCCACACCCCCACGGACGGCAAGGAGAGCATACGTACCTTGGGTGACAATGGTTGGGGGTTGCAAGACAATGTGCCTTTGGGCCACGCCGACAAGGTACGGCAGTAATTGCTCCTGGAGGTCCCCAAAGCTACGGAATTCCGGGACAGTAAACACCAGGTTGTCATCGGTAGCTATGTGCTGGAGCTCTGCCCTGGAGGCGGCCTGGGCTCCAAGGCCAAAGGAGAACACGCTAGCCTGCTTCAGAGCCACCACCCCGTCGCGAATCTCGTCACTAGAAGGCCCAGCACTTACAAAGACCAGCACCTGGGGAACCCCTTCCTCCACCCGGCTGCCCCCTGCCTGGGTGAAGTGCTGCTCCATCACAAACTCCAAAGCAAGACCAGCGTTGGCCCACTCCCCGCCAGTGAAGCGGAGGGCTTTCACCGCGTCCAGGACCTGGGCCTTGGTGGAGTAGGTGGTCAAGGAGAACATAGTTCTGGGCTCATCGCTAAACTGGACCACCCCCACTCGAATCTGCTGAGCTCCAACTGAGAGTCTCTCAAGGAGATTTACAAGGAAGTCTCGAATGACCGCGAAATTGACACTTCCGGTGTTGTTTGATCCATCAATAAGGAAAATAATGTCAGCAGAGTCTTGTGCTTTAAAAGAAAGAAATGCAAAAAATGTGAAAGCGTTAGAACAAGTGATTACATGCATACACGTTCAGTGTTCTGACATGTTTCTTTGGAAACCAATAAGAAACACGAAATACGGACAATGAAACACATGTTGCTTAAGGAACGTGAAATTCTCTCTCAGTTCTGCATTCTGAATGGATAAGAGGCGACTTCTCAGTAATTATAGTGTAAAATGGGAGCATTTCATTCAGTTTTTCATTTGTATCATTTTTGTCATTAAAGTTCAAAACCTCATCTCCACTTTTCTCAGAGAGAAATCTTGGGAACATATTCTGGAGATGCCTACTCTAGTTGGAGAAGGAAATGCAGATGCATGAAATTCTGCACTGCCATACCTATAGGAGAAAATAAATGGGCAGATTAGCCAAAATCCAAAGATTTCTAATGTCTGGACATTTCTCCATCTTTCTCGAGTGATTATAAGAAGTTTTTAGAGCAAATCCATAGTGGCTAAACAGAATCTCAGCTCTGTGGTTTACTGACTCAACATCCCAGGATGCTAAACACTTGATTCCTTGAGTCATTGGCGTTTCTTCCTTTGCCTTTAACAACCAAAAGCCTTTGTGAATCTGTAAGGAAGAACTGAATCTACATCTGAAGACTGAATTTTAAAATACCTTGATGAATTTTTGAATTGATTTTTTTTTCTCATACGATTCTTAGTGGTATGACACTCAAACACGGGTCTGGAATTGGTCATAAACGATGTTTTATCCATTTATTTTTTTCTAATGCCTCTATATTCAATCATATAATGCAGAACAATGTTAAACAAGGTGACATGGAGCCAGTCATGACAAAATTATCCAACCTTATTTTTATGACATCCCAAACTGTCTTGTGGGACATCAGCATCTCATAAACCCTTAATTGGAATTGACTCTGGGGCTATAACCAGGGACAGATAACTGGCTGACTAAGACCTCCCTTCTTCCTCTAATAGTGGATATGAGACTTTGTTATTGAGAATGGGGGATATATAGGAGGACTGAGCAAAGAAGGGTAACCAATAAACTACAAACCAGAGAAGACTATATCAAAGCCTCAACTAGCACATTTAAATCATACTGATTTAAACCAGAGGAAAAACAAAATAATTCTAGTAAATATTTTTCATAACTTAAGTGTATGTTAGCAACTGGGAGAAATTTTATGTGAATATGTCTATTTAGATTCTGGGAGTCAATGAATCCCAGCCTATATTTAGACTATATTTGTATCATACATAAGACCATTCATTCTGATCTTTTTAATGACAGTGAACACTTTATATTTACAATTATTTTCCCATATTACAATGAAATTGCTTTTGTTTCACTGTGGAAACAGGATACAATTCTTATCTCTTAAAATTGTGAAATCATATTCCTTTCAAGCTTTCTCATTGAATAAGCTGGAACAGGGATTGCCATAATCAGAATTTCTCTCATCCTCTCTTTAAGTTTGTAAAAATTCCTGACAACATATTTTCAGAGGAATTATTTACATAAGGGAAAATAGCAACTTGGAAATATTGATGTCATACTATCCTTATGATATAATGATATAAAATATATGTTATAATGATATATGATATAATTACATGTCAAGATAGTTACTTGTTAGAGTAATTACGATTTTGTGTTTTCAATCATTGTTACACAGAAACAGTTAATAAGGCTAGACCTTTGCTGAGAAATCCAAGGTATTTGTCACTCTTTGGTGGAAACATCGGATTCTCGAAGGTTCCTTGGAACGGTATGGAGCCAGGGCGGGCTAATTATGTCGCCGGCCATAGAAATGGCCCACGTCCTCACACCAGGGAGAGATTCTGAAAATCACAGAAAGCCCTCAAATTTCCCCAAGGTCCAAACCAGTGACCCAGAGGGGCCTGGGAGAGTCTGTCACTCAGCACAGTTAAAAGAAAGAATAGCTGTGATCTTAGGGTCAATAAAAGAGAAGTGACATCTAAACCATAGGCTGACACTATCCCTGCTAATTTATTCATTATTTGGGGGTTGCAATTTACAATGTACAAAAAAGAAGATAAAAGAAGCCTGAGGGGAAGTCCTTGCACCTTTCTCTTGAAAAAGGCTGATGGTCTACAACAGCGGGTCATAGAAAAATGTTGGATAATTTGTCATCACTGAAAAATACAACACTGTCCTCTTCCACACACAACAGTGCAACACACACGAACGCATGCTGGTTATCCAGGAGAGCTGGAGCCTCAGACAGACACGGGAACGGTGGCAAGGCATGCCAGTGACCGAAATCAGTGTCGCGTGTAATCGCATCTCTCTAAAATAAAACAGTCGCCGTTACCTGGCTTTCTCCACTTCTGGCTCATATCTCATACCCTCGGTGGCATTTTCTATGGGGGAAAGGTTTTGAAAGTATCCATGGCAAAGTCATAGACCCTTAGCTTTGGAAACACTATTTTCCTGAGCACATTTGGGTAGCCTCAATGCCTTCCTTAGCTCAGGCGATGCTTCCCTTACCATTCTTATTTCTTATGCAAATTCTAAATTGTGACTCTCATGAATTTTTCAAATCTTCGTACTCTGCAGAGAAACAAAAGCTCATGTCAAGGCATAGCGCCTTGAGCTCTGCCTTTAGTATAAGGGTTTTATGTCTTAGTCACATCCATTTTTAAAAGAACTAACAAAGGAATTTAAACAAAAACACGCACCTGATCACCTTTAGAGATTAACTACTTAAGTGGAATTCAATTAGAATAGTGGCAGATATTAACATTTTACACATTTACCTGTTTTATAAGCAGGTACACTATATGGGGAAAAGTTACCCAGTGAATGAACAAATAACCAATGAGAAGGAAAGCTCTTAAACTATTAAACTATTAGCCTGGCTATGATGGCCTCCAAACGCCCCTTCCCACGCACTGTAAATAGAGGCATCATAATTGCTATTATTCACGTCTGCGCAATGAAACATGCAATGGGACGAGAGAATGGCGGAATGCGGAGTGAAGTTAATTAGAAAAGGCAACATAAACGGATTAATAGTCCGCCTTGGTGCTGCTAGTGGCTTGGACACTAGAAGACAGAGATGCTTTCTTGGCATAAAAACAAAGGTTTTTATCATCTGTGTGGGAAACTTACTATGTCGATGGGCTCCTTTATCAATCCATATGGGAATCTAATTGTTCATTAACATGATGAATAAACAAAAAGGCAAATTCATCTATTCTTTTTCCTCAGTTTGTCAAAACATCTAACAAAGATATTTCATTTCTCTACTAATCCTCTTCACTGCTTCTCAGTGTGTGTTTGTTATTGTCCCTATATTCAAATATGTGATGGATTGGCGAATTATTGATTTTAAGAATATTGCAAGAAAGAGTGGGTCATTAGAGACACCTTTTTTTGTCATTTCCTTGTAGCCTGGAGGGGCTGGTCTGGGGTGCTTTCAGGATACCCACTGTGCTGGTTTGAAATGATGTATGTGCCCTAGAAAAGCCATGTTTTAATCCTAATTCCATTTTGTAAACGCAGCCATTCCTTCTAATTTCTATTCAGTATTGTATGTTTGAAACCGTAGTTAGATCATCTCCCTGGAGATGTGATTTAGTCAAGAGTGGTTGTTAAGCTGGATTAGCTGGAGGCATGTCTCTACCCATTTGGGTGGGTCTTGATTAGTTTCTGAAGTCCTATAAAAGAGGAAACATTTTGGAGAATGAGAGAGATTCAGAGAGAGCAGAGCAGAACGACATAGCCACGAGAAGCAGAGTCCACCAGCCAGCGACCTTTGGAGATGAAGAAGGAAAATGCCTCCTGGGGAGCTTTATGAAACAGGAAGCCAGGAGAAGAAGCTAGCAGATGATGCCGTGTTCGCCATGTGCCCTTCCAGATGAGAGAGAGACCCTGACCGTGTTCACCATGTGCCTTCTCACTTGAGAAAGAAATCTTGAACTTCATTAGCCTTCTTGAACCAAAGTGTCTTTCCCTGGATGCCTTAGATTGGACATTTCTATAGACTTGCTTTAATTGGGACATTTTCTCAGCCTTAGAACTGTAAAGTAGCAATTTATTAAATTCTCCTTTTTAAAAGCCATTCTGTTTCTGGTATGCTGCATTCCAGCAGCTAGCAAACTAGAACACCCACCTTCTTTTCCTGTAATCCAGAAGAATCAATGCTTGTCTCCTAATGACAGTGGCAAGAGCTGATATTTGGGAACAGGAAGCCTTCCCTCTAGCAAATGCCAATTAAAGACTGTTTACAGCACTATGGATAAATAATCCATATTTTGTTCTCTCTCCTTGCTCTCGTGAAGCAGATGGGCTTTGGGGGGCGTTAGCCCACACACCCCTATCAAAACCCCATCAAAGTCCCTATCGTGGGCAACCCCTGGGGAAACCATTTTACCGATGAGCTTCTTGAAACAGCTTGGATTGGTTAATTCTAAAACCCTTCTCTTAACCACACTCTGCCTGCTCAAGACTAGCAGGTTTCTTTCTGCCAACATCCAGTCATCTTTCCGAGACTCTATTATGAAAAATTGCTGCCTAGTACTGTTTCCCTGCAAATCTGCCACTATTGCGATCACAATCCAGAAGGCTCTGCCTTTCCCCAGACTTCTTTGGCTCCATCCACCTTTTTCCAGGTCCCTCCCATTTGGCCCTTCATATGGCTCAATGTGCATCTCAAAGTCCCAACTCTTTCTTCTACCTGCTTGAGCTAATTGGGCCCTGATTTTCTGCCAGCCACTTCCTGCCCCCCACCTCCTGCACCCCACTGGATGGTACCCATCTCATAAGTATAGGAGAAGAGCTGCCCTCACTTTGCCATCTCACTCACTATAACCTCTTGGTCTCTGTCTTGCCAGCCTTTCTAGACCTGCTAGACCACTCACTCCTTTTCTGGTTTTTCAAATAATCATCCATGTCCTTTTGGCAGTTGAGCTCACAGAAGAAATTCTCCACCTTCCTAAACGGTTTCCGTTCCACCACTGTCACGTGCATCCACACCTCACAGTCCCCTGAGGACCACCCTCCTAGATCTTCACCCTCCTCGTCCCCCCTGCTCCTCTGTCCGTTGCCCTCTAACCACTGAGCAGCACTGCCAGCATCTCTGAAGCTCCTCCACCCTGGCCATCTGCCTTCCAAAATCTTGCTCTCTACATACCAGCAGTGGCCTCCCTGCTCAAACACTTAGCCCTTCTAGGGTTTTTTCCCATGGTCCTGCCCTCCCATCCTTTGGCTCTTCAGAAGTCTTCCAGCCCGTTCCAGGGCTCTTTTGCTTCCCCACCCAGCCTGGACCCCATGGGGGCTACTCTAGGATTGCTTGCTGCCCTCAGAGTACCTTTCCAACGAGACTTTCTTCTTGCCTCCCCACTAACCCTAAACCTGGTCACTCCTTCTGTTCTTGGGGTACAGAGATATCTGCAGAAAGTCCGGGAGCCTGGCTAATGGGGAAAACCAACAGCATCCTCTTGGCCAACAGCTGAGTTTGACTGCAAGACAGCCATTGCTTCCTGAACCTTTTGTAGGTAGCTCCTCATCACATTCCTGTAACAATTGTTCAGACATAACTCCAATTCCTCCAAGCTCCCAAGCCCAATGGCTTCCCCCCTGCCATCTTCCTTTGAGATAACTCATGTTGAGTCAACTTGCACTGCCACAACTTCCCTGTTAGCCACATCAAAGTCTTAGAAATGCAATCCCCTTTTTTTTCCTTTCCTTCTATCTCAGAGGAAGTGCCATTTCTCCGTTTTGGAACTCCCTCCCTCCCCAGTGTCCTTGATCCCCTCCTATACCCATTCTACCCAGAATTGCTGACATCGACTCTCAAATGGCTGCATGGACTCATTTTCCAACACAGAGAGGAGGTTCCCCTGCCCTACACACCACTTACGAGTGAGCCTATCCTCGGATAATAGCTAAAATTGCTGTGGTTGGTTCATGTTGAAATCGACTTGTCAAATTTATTCTCCATCCACCCTTTAGGCCCATGGCACTGGGAGGGGAGCTAACAGGCTTGATTGGTTAAATAACTTGTCAGACAACTAGTTCCACACGTATCGTAGAGTAGCATGTTGATGCAATGTCCACGCATTATCGGCACTTCCAGAATGGCCCTGACGGAGCCACTAGAATCGGGAGAGGCCCTGTGGGCAGACACATGCCACGGCAGGGAGGAGGTATAAGGAGAACTCCTGGGGACTGGTAGATTCTCTATTCTGGAAGGAGACCACAGAAGAATATTCAAACCTTTGTTTTTAGGCCTCTGAATACTCATCTCTTCCCTAATCCGCCCACCACCTTTTAGCCATAGTGTTGCTTTAGTGCCAGCAGTTGCCAAGCCCATCTCCAGAGAACAGCAAGGCAGGAAGCAGTCGGGTGGCATCGCCATTACCTGTGATGTCTTTAGGGGTTTCTGTGTCTCCAGACCTTTCTGGAGTCAGAGATGAATGAACACAGGACACTAAGTTTCCTACTATGTCATGAAGTGAGGTAAAATTCTCTAGGTTGAAAACATGCTCATTGAGCGGTTCACTTGCTATTTCTTTTAACGCTCCATTATCTGCATCCTCAACTCCAATTGCAAACACGTTAACGTCAGCAGACTTAAGTCTGGCCGAGGGCAGAGCACGGCTGTCCTCCGAGTGTCCATAGGTTAGGACTATGATAACCTGAGGGACGCCATCACCGGCCCTGCTGCCCGCAGCCTTAGTCAGGTGGTTTTGTGTTACGTATTCTAATCCTTTTCCGGTCTGATTGCGTTCCCCAATGTAGGACATGTTGGAAATATGGGAAAGGACTTCTTGTGTAGTGCCATATGTATTTAACTGGAACTCGGTATGCGGGTTTCCGTTGAACTGGACCAGAGCAAAACGGAAATCATTTTCTCCCACTGCTAAAGATTTTATAACATCATAGAGAAACTCTCGAACAAGTTGGAAATGTTCCTTTCCAATGCTCCAAGAGGAATCCACTAGAAATATTATATCGGCAGCGGCACCATTTTTGACATCTTTAAAAAAAGACATTGGTTTAGAATTTTCTACTGTTCAAGCAATCACTTTCCAGCTGTACAAAATCCTCCTAAATCAATTCGGCTGACACTTGCTATTACTAAATACCCCACACTTCACTTTCAGTGCAGGCAGGCAGACCGACTTACCTGGGGAGCAGGGACCTGGGGACGTGGACTCACCAGCTGAGAGTGCCCAGGCACTGCCCCGAGCTCCATGTGCAGTGACCGCCCTAGACAAACCAGGAACACGCTCTCCACGGGGGGGGAAAGGAGTCCTTTGCCTGGGGCGTGTCTGAACCAGTCATGGTTCTTTGTGGCAGTCTGAGCCCTACGACCCACCTGAGGGACCAGGAGGAGGCCTTAGCATCGGTAAGCCAGCCACCACGCTGTGAGTCCAGCTTCAGTTTGGGGTGTGAAACTGGAAATGTGAAACTACCACTGTTTTACACGAACCAACTCTGAATGCTTTGGGCCACTTGCTAGAAAAATATATGCACCAAATACATCTTTTTTAAGTGAGGAAGACCCATGTGGATCAAGAGGAGGGCCAATGTCTCATTTTCCCCTGATTTTTGAGCACGACAAAAGGTGCGCTCAAGGGTTACTACATGTTATTGGGAGCCAGGGAAGCCTTCGTAGATGTGAAGCAGCATTTGTCTCTTTCAAAGATGGATGCACTTTCCCTCAAAAAGTAGAAGCAAGGCTCGGTCAGGCGGCCGGTGCCTGGGAGCAGCCTTTGGTCTGCAGGCCGGCTGGCCGTCCATGGCAGGCGCCTGGACTCTACTTACCTTGGGCTGATGTGAGACCCCCCGGGGCAGACCGGCCTCCCTCCCTCTAGGGGCGGCGTGGCCTGCTAGCAGAATCACGGGCAGAGTCCCCCGCTCTCCACCAAAGGAGAGGGAGACCCGGTCAATCCTTCCAAGCTTATCGACTACCATTTTTAATGCATGAGCCATTTCTCGCTCCTTCAAAATTCCGCAAGGAAACTCTTAATAGGTTTAATTAGAATCTACCTTTTGAAACTGTTTGGGGGAAACTGTTTTTTGAAAAGGTCCAATGATCAGAAGGATGAAAAAAATGTCTTTTTTGTGTACAAAGTTAGAGAGGGGGTGTCCTTTGTTTTCTCAGGGAGATTATTTTTTACTCTTGACAGTTACCTGCTCATGATTTCATATGTTATGAGACCAACCGATGCCAGGCAGTTTGAAAAGCTCTTCAGATAATGAGACATTCAGGGCACAGGCATTCTGCTCTCACCCAACATAAAACCCAGCCACTTGCAAAGCAACTGCAAGATAGCCAACCCAAGTCTTATCTACTCACTCCCTAGATAAGGTAAGTGAATACAGCTAGAGCTCTGCAAAGTAAATGATTTCCTATAATACCCAGCTTGTCTATCCCTTAAAACATTTCTCATGGTGTCTAAGACCTAAAATTAGAGGACTTTTTATGAAATTAAGCGGCGTTTCTGGACCTTACCTGCTTGTTGTTGTTGGGCTGGAGTCACAGGAAGGCCTGAGAGAAAGAGGCCCAAGACAGCCAGCAAAGACCAAGGCCGATGCTTCCTCATTTTGAATTTGTCTAAGCACCAAGTATGGCCTAAGGGAGAAAATAAAGCAGATCAGTGTTTGAGTCATGCTGTTCGATCCCTCAGAGAATAAGAAACACTCTTTTCTCTGCCAGTTTCAGATTTCCAAGGGGACGTTGTGTCTGCCTCATTCTTGGGATCAATAGCAAATGAATAGATATATATAGGTGATAGAGGGTGATGGATAGATGCATAGATGGTTGATAGATTAGATAGATAGATAGATAGATAGATAGATAGATAGATAGATAGATAGATATGATAGATCTATAGAGAGAGATAATATGTGATGATGATGATGACAGATAGAGATGATAAAGCATACATAACATACTTTAGGCATGAATTTAGACAGGAAGGAAGGAACACAGAAGGAAGGGAGAACTATAAATATCTGCAAATTTATGTCTACCCTCTATCTATAAACTGACAGGTAAATGAGAGCGGATGGAGAGAGCCCTCTGTCTCGAAGGATTCTCTGGACTTCCTGTAAATAGCACGACTCAGGTTCCCCTTAGATGGGGCCCGCTCACTCTTCTGGCCAAACATTTTTAACCATAACTTAAATAGAGTTCGAAGAACACAATTGCATATTTTTAATGGCTATCCAATGTGATTATGCCACAATATGAAAATAATCTTGCTTTTAACGAATTATTTAACTAATGAATCGAGGATTTAGCACTTGTAAAAATAGTTTTGATTAAACATATAAATGAGAATATTTGAATTAGTGACTATTACTTTGGCCAACCAAGGCTTAAAATTTTGGCAATTATACCTATTTTCCTCTCAAATCCAGGCAGGCAGCAATGGAATATTTCTAAACAAGTGTCAGAACAAAAAAGAGACAGGAGTGAATGTGCTCGTAGGCACAGAGAGTGACAGGGTTCTGATAACTGGCCTTACTTTCTAAATCACATTTGAAGGAAACCCTCAGAAAGCCTCAGTTCTTTGGAGAGAACAGGTTTTGCCCAAATCTCAACATGTGCAAACCCAACCACAGCAGCTGGTACTATTTCTAATCTTGCCCTTATTCTCCATTGAGCATTAGCACTTCCCCTCTAATGAAAACCTGCTGTTTGCCCACCTCCGATCTCAGAACAGTCAAGCCCAGGGATGCTCAATTCACCAGATGGTCACGCCAGAGCGAGGGCTAACTGCTCGGGTGCTCTGTCTCCCCCAGCCACATGCCCATCAGTAGCTGCAGACAGGATGTCCAGCCGGCAGAGCTCACATTGCAAGTATCCTGGGTCACCTGAAAACTTTTCCCTGTGAATTACAGCTTCTGCCCCCACCCCAAATCGGCGAAGCACTGCCTATCCCTCAACCTCCAGGTTGGCCTCTTCGTCTCTGTGCAGGTCTGAAACTATTATGTACCCCAGAAAAACCATGCTTTAATCCTGATCCAATCTTGTGGGGCTGGGCCTATTGTTTAGAGTCCTTTAAGAAGAGTAACATTTTAGAGAAAGCTCAGATGCAGACGCTTGGAGAACAGCAGCGACAGAGCCAACAGGTGACCCAGACGTTTGGAGATGAAGGGCCCAGCAGACATTGCCGCATGCTTTCCTGTGAGATGCTAAGCAAGCCAGAGCATGGAAAGAGCCAAAGGAAACCAAGAGATGACAACCAGCCCCAGAGAAGCAAAGTGAGGAAGCCCCACAGGGACAGAGGCTGAAAGCAATGGAGCCCAGGAGCAAGGGACCAGCAGTGGCCAGCCACGTGACTTTCCAGCTGACAGAGGTGATCCAAAGGGCATCAGCCTTTCTTGAGTGAAGGTAACCTCTTGCTGGTACCTTAATTTGGACATTCTCATGGCCTTATAACTGTACACTTTTAATGTAAATTCCTTTTATAAAAGCTGCTCCATTTCTGGTATATTGCATTCTGGCAGCTTTAGCAAACAAACACCCCCCAAGCCCCAGGTCCAGTGCAATCCCCTTGGGGCTGGGACCATCCTAAGACCCCTGCAGGTTGCTAGCCTTCTCCATCCAGGCTCAGGCCTCTTGCTCTTTCCTCCTCACATTTCCTCAAGTCCCTGGTTTCCCCAACTTTTCTTAGGCTGCAGCCAGGTCCCTGTCCATGGGCAAGTGGCCCATATGGCCACATAAGGCTCACACCCAGATGGGTGCCGCACTGGCTTATTGCTTTAGTGTCACTGTCTTGAAATTTAATAACTTTTGGCAAGAGCCACCCCACCACTACCATTTTAATTTTGCCCTGGCCCACAAATACTGTTGCTGCTCCCGGCTGCAGCTGCAGCCTAATTCCTCTGTTTAAAGTAAGCAGTTTTTCCAAAGACTGTGCAGGGGTGCCCCAGCCAGGGTTAGGGTAGCTGTATAGGGGAGAGGTTACACTGATGACACAGGTAGGCTAGAACATTCTCGAGCCACTGTTTTTGATGCCATGGTTTCTGAAGCACCTGCTATGTGCCCAGTTCATAATTTATCTTTGCGTCATTCTTCTAGGGAGATGCTAATCTCTGGGCTCACACTGAAGTCCCTGGGGCTCAGAGAGATATAGGCCCCAGTTATCTGGCTATTTAGGGGGATCTCGGGGCACACGGCACCCATCCCTCTGAAGGTCAACAAGAGAGGAGGATGAGAGAGACTTTTCTTGGTCCATGACAACTTGTCAACCACGTTCATAGCCCGAATTGGGGTTGTGTAGGAAGCGGAGAAGGAGCCAGGCCTGGGGACACAAAGCACTTGGAGTCAGGTAAGCCTGGATCTGCTGGCCCTGCCATTGGCAGATCAGTTCGTTGCTCTAAACCCCAGATTCTTCACCCATAAAACGAGAACAGTAATAAAAATGAAATGTCCCTTGCCAGGTTTCTGTGAGGATCACAGGGCAAGCTGCATGCTAAATACCCAAACAGACTAGAAGATGAGTGGACTGTGACTGCCGTCCTCCTCCAGCATTTCCCAAAGGGTGCGCCATGGAACATTCATCCGTGAGATGTTCCGAGGGAACAGAGGAGGGGGTTCCATGAGCAACTAGAGTTTGGGAAGCACCAAATACCAAGCCCCCTTCTGGAAAGATCACGGCATGCGTTAGCCTGTATCGGCTCTGAGAAGAAACCTGTAGCACTCGACTTATCCCAGCGTTTCTCAAACATATAATTCTTATAATCTTCTTTTCAAAAACCTCTAGTAGCACCCCATGAAACAAGCTGCACAGAGCACCCTCTGGGTGCAGGAGGCTCTTCCTTCCTGGGTCTGAATTTGCAAAGAGAAAAGGCACCAGCTAAAGGCAGCACGACCTGCCCAAGGCTCCACCCGGCCCAGACCACGGGTTTGCAGATGTTTGTTCTCTTGGACTTTTGTGGTTGCCTGGAGGGAGCCGGGATCCAGGCTCCTTGGTGGTGAGGCCCACTCCCCACCTCCCAGTGACCGGGCGAGGGTCCTGGAATACGAAGATGATCAAAGCGCAGTCATAGAGACCTCCATAAACCGCAGGGGCTCCCCGGGGCGGGGGAGGGAGCGCCATTACTGCCATCAGCACAAACCTTTAAGGAGCTGGTAGATTATCAGTTACTTCCCTTTGGGCATGGTTTCAGGAAATACTACATGATTTGGGGAAGGATATAGCATCGACTACAGTTAAGTGGGAAACTCTACCTGGTTTAGAAAACTGAGATGCATTTACTCTGCTGAGATTGGATTACCTTCACAGTTTCCATCCCACTGTTACAGTTTGGTTTTAAGGTTAAAAAGGCGACCTTGAGTGAGTTACACCATGAAAAGGCATTCAGAATCAGCATGAGCACAAATCAAAAACACTTTCTCTCTGGTTTTCAATTATATGCTTGATTGTTTCAAATGCGATTTTTTTTTCCATTTTATATTCCTAATAGTCCAAATGTTTATCAATTGTTTTCTATCTCCTGCCCTGGGAATGGGTTGGGTCTTCCCGGGGCACAGTGCAGACGGGGCATGTGAGCTGGCATCAGCAGCATCCCACTGGGGAGAAGGCGGGAGCTGGAAGACGTCATGCATGCGTGGAAGAAACGGGGTCAGGAAAGTTCACCCAGTGGTTCTCCAAAGGACAGTGTTACCTGGGGGGTTGGGGGCGTAACACTGAACCCCCGAAATGCAGCAACTGATTTAACAGCAATGATGTATGTGTGGCGTCTCCTTTTTGGACGTGTGGTCGCGTTGGGAAGCTAAAAGGGGAAAAATGTACAACTAAGTACGCATGTGCATGGACCCCTGCATTATTTAAATAATGTAGCTGTCCTTGATCCCAAATAAAATACAGAAAAGACGAAGAAAAGATGTACATGGCAACAAGATGCCAGGGTGTGGGAAGAAGACTTGAGTCTGATGAAAGGGAAAAACAATCTGATGGAACATTCAGACCTGGCATGAAAGTTTTCTCTGCCCCCGAGTGGTATCGTCTGAGCTATGAAATCAACCGCACCTGGGGAGCTAAGCTTCACGGCCTTGAAGGTGACACACGGACCCCTCGGTTCTGTTCGTGATGACCCACTGGGCCTGCAGGAACCCCACTGCCCTCACACAGCTAACAAGCCAGAGGAGGACAATCTCATTTTCTCAACCCTGCCACCCGGAGATCGACGGCACAGGGAAGTCTGTCCAGCCAGAGGCAGGGGTCCAGTGTCCAGACAGACCGACTGGCAAGATGGCAAGGAGGGCCAAGGGGAACAGAACACAGCCCCTTGGTGAGACCGCCACCCAGGACAGGGGTCAAGTGGCCACACAGGAAGCCTGGAGCTGAGGCCCCTGGTCAGGCCCAAAGGGAGGAGCTGGGGTCAAACCCTGCAGCTCAGCTGCGAGGAAGAGTGGGCCACGGGCTCCTCGGTGTGGCTGCGAAAACTGGTGGTGGGGAGAAAGAGAAGACCATAAATGAGGAAGGCATTCCAAGACACCCTGTAGCTTCAGATTTCCAAGGAAAATCAACAAAAAGTCTCATCTGTGATAAAACTAACCTACTCAGCACTTCAAATTCTGGGGACTTGAAAACATGATGGCATTGGCCAAACTAGAACCATCTGTCCATACAACTTTTTCTTGGAAATGTTTGAGGAGGAAAAATTATAATGATGTTTAGGAGGCCAGTCATCAAAAGGATATATTTCTTTCTGCAATAAAGAGAGTGAGTGATGGATATGGCCACCATGCAAAAGTGTAGTCCAATTTTCTTGGCTTCAAGTGGTCAATTGCTACTGGACACTGAGCTCTAAATACAGAAGAGCTGTCTTCAACAACTCCCGGTGCTTGGGTTCACAGTTTAGCCCTGACCCCATCGGTGCTTGTGGAACTCCCTGCAGGAGTGGGGACATCACGGACCAGCTGGGCAGTAGCTGCTCCCATGCCCACAACCCCAGCGACCTGCTCCGTTTGCTCTCAGAAGTCCTCACACCCATGTTGTGCCTTAGGAATCATCCAGAACTTTCCATCGAGCCCCACCTTCCTTCCCCATATTCTGCTAGACACTTTTCTGTGTTTTACTTTCAAAACAAGTGAAAGTAAGTGCAATGTGTGTGATTTCGTGCATGAGCCCTCAATCAATTAATGCTCTAAACACTTCAGAATGATGAAAAAGAATAGTGTACCTGTGCTGTTTTTTGATTCTTTCTATTCAAATTGAACATCAGATTTTTAATCAGGAATAAACATCCTAATCAGGAATAAACATCCTACTAGAAAATTATTTTTATGGGAAAATTGGGTTTGCCTACTTTATTGAAATTTACCAAATTCATTTCAGGAATGCAGTCCGTCCTTTCCAAACCCACTTGTAATATTATAATGGTTCTACACTAATTTGTTATAACGTAATCCACAGATTCAAAGGGTCTGTGAGCCTCCCGCAACTGGGTGCAAAGTTGTGTCTGTGCATGAGGATTTTTTCTGGGGACGGGGTCTGCATTCATGTGCGATTCTAAGCGGCATCGATGCCAACCCCCTCGGAAAGCACAGGTGCCACGCCTCAACAAAGGCTGTTAGCATAAGTCCTTTCGGGGGCCCAGTTCAATTAACTTAAATATCTGATCCATGCATGAAATGCAAGATTTTAAATGTTTTATTTGAGCCTTAGAGCACAAAGACATCATGGAGTCTCGTGACAAAGCACTGAGCTCTGCTATCCATGGGGAAAACTGGATGTGAGTCGAGAGCTGCCTGCTTGCTGCTGGAGTCAGAATGGGGAGAACTGCGGGCGCCACTGCAGACAGAGAGCCTGGGTGGATTGTGCTTGCTGAAGGTCACAGCAAAACTGTGTCACCCGTTAAACCATTTGTGTTCACTGTTGTTTTTTTCTGCTCCTATACCTCATACAGCGTCAGATCTGATTTCTTTGAAGCCACTCATCCTGCCATACACTAAACATTGAGTGGGGGTCACCACTGAGCCATTCCAAATGCTTGACTAGTCTTCCATGGAGCCAATACAATCTGAGCCGTAATAGGAAGAATCTAGCATGTCCTTTTAAGCAGCGCTTGCTTACTTCCACTTTCATCTCAGGAAAATGAATTTTAAATGGGTTGAAAATCTTACATAAATATTTTTGCTTCCAAGATATTGACTTGTAGTGGGGAAATCTCCCTGAAAGAAGTGCTTCCCATTAAGAGAGAAAGTGTGCCTGTGTGTGTGTGTGTGTGTGTGTGTGTGTGTGTGTGTGTGTGTGTTTATTCCACGGGAATTATTTTTTCCAAAAATCTATCCAAGTTGTGAGGAAAGGGGCAGGGGAAGAAGGTGGGAGGAGATGGGAGAGGAAGTGGGGAGGTGGGGGGTGTGGAGGGAGATGGGGAGAGGTGGAAGAAGAGCTCTTCCAACTCTGAAAAAGAAAGGCAGGAGCTGCTGCGCGTGGGAGACAAGGTATCCAGCCTCCCCCGGTGACTAACCGACAGGCCTGGTTTGGCTGAGTTGAATTCCCAGGTTGGGAAAACCGCCTTCGTCTCCACATCCTTTTTCCCTGCCATCATGCTTAGGAGTCATGTGGCTTAAGGGTTCCCAGTCCAGCTGGTGTTTTTCTTTGTAATTAAATCTATTCTGCCATTTATCATAGCCTAGAGTTCCAGTTTTTAACACTGAATTTTCTGGCAGCATATCTTGGAGAACTTTTTTCATTTAGATTATGAAAAGATATCAAGCACCCATATTCCCAAATGATCACGTGGCTTTCCCACCTCAATAAGGCGGAGCGGGGGACGTGGCTGCTGTGCTCCCCGCGTCCGGAGGGACGAGCGCGAGAGGTCTGAGCTGTACCAGGCAGGTGTGAAGCCACACCCTCCTCCCACCGCCCCAGCGTCTCTAAGCAGGAAATGGAAACCAGGGGAGGGGGTGTGATTTGCCCAAAATCACATCCACAATCCAAGACAAAACCAGAATCCTAACCCAAGCCCGCAATCCCAAAGCCCAGGGGAAGAGCCCAAGGCAACCCCAGGTCTGGGCTAGAACTCGAGGAAACTGGACCTATCTTTTGAGGGGAAAAAGTAGATTTTCTGGGTATCGACAAATCACAGATTCTGCGAAAACCGAATCTGATTGATTGGTGCTGTTCTTCCAGATATGAAAAAGAAGTCAAATTGGATTCTCGAGACTCTTTGGGTGGGAAGCATGCCATATATCCCGTGTTCTAAAGCCATGCATTCAATAATAGGAATTCATTCCATTTTCATTCTTATTTTCCTACTTAGAATTATTAATTCCTTTTTTTTTACTCTGCCTCATTCTAAAAAAGGATGCAGTGTGCCTTTTTCCATTTAGTAGCTGTGGACTTGTTCTTTAAAATGATGCCTCTTATCATGGTTTGCCCTCCTACCTGGCCTTTCTTTCAAAACCGTGTTCAACCATATTCCAAAGATTTCCCCAAGCTGTTGTGCAGAATTAGTTTTGCTAAGCCTATTCAAAAGCTTTTTTTTCTCATTTTCCATGTCTGGAAACCTCAAAAAAAAAAAAAATACACATGCACACAAGGAAATAATTTTAAAACAAAGGCTTAAATACATCCAGAGCTCCCATTTTGAAGTCATTAGCTGGTCTTCTGCAAGCACTGCTTTTTGAAAAGCAGACTGTTCCTCCTAGCAAGTTCTGGGACTTCTCTTAACTCCTAACTGTCCGGTCAGGAGCTGCGGAGGCTGCAGACATAGCAGAAGAGCGCGGGGAGAGGCCAATGCGTCCACGGCGGGAGGAGAAGGGCGCCGGGGCTCACCCTGCAGAGACAGCCCTTCTCGGACCGCGAGCCCCGGGCAGCCGCGTGGTCTGATGACCCGGGAGAAGAAGCTCTGTCCTTGTCCTCAGAAAGGAGCCCAGAGAGAGAGTTTCCCGGGCCCTCCAGTTCCTGAAGGTGTTTAACATATTAGTGGCTTTGAAGGGCTCTCAGAGGCTCCTCCAAAGTAAATTCTTGGAAGTACTCCAGGTAAAGCCCTCCAAAGAAATACAGCAGCAACCCTTCAAGGGAGTTCCTAATTCTGTTTTAGTGTTTATTTTACACCTTCAACCTGGCATTTCTACCTGACGAAAATCCTCTGCAAGGGAAAAAACACTAGCAATGCACACATGTCTGCAAGGGAGAGGCCCTTTGACTGAATCTAAATGTGTTCCCCGTGATGGCAATAGTTGAAAACTCTTCTGATGCAGGCCTGGTGGCTTTCAGTTCCCCACCCTCCCTACTACCATGGGCTTGCTTGGGACGCATTCAGCAGCTAAAGATCTTCAGCTCTTCCTGGCAAAATCAAGTAAAAACCATACCTTCTCAGCAGCTTGTGTTATACTAAAGCCATAAGGAAATAAGGAAGGAGGGGGTTGGACCTGCCAGCCCCTGCCTCCTCCTCCGTAAACGAGGTAGCCTACGAGAGTGTGCCCAGCTCAGTTCACAGCTCCTGGATGTCAGTGTCCTTCTCCCCCCGCCAATAAAGGCAACTTTAAGAGCCTTCAGCTGCACGCCCAGAGATTGGGAAATTTCTTTAAAACCCTCCTTCCAGGGTCCAAGACAATAACCACAAAGCAGAACATTCCATATCTGCTGTAACTTGAAAAGCTAGACTCTACAGTGCAAATGTGAAGAGCATCTGCCCCCACGGATATACGGTGACCAGACAAGACTTTAATGTACGCTTATCAAATATATTAGGCAGAGATGAGTTCCATTTTAACGTGAAGGAAGAGTGCATTTTGAAAAACATGTGCATTTTAAAAATGCCTCAGGGGTGCACAGGTAGTTCAGTGGTAAAATTCTCACCTGCCATGCAGGAAACCCACCTCGGATTCCTCCCCCAAGCCCTCCAAAAAAAATAAAATGTTTCAGAAGAAATGGCACAAACACCCATCCCATTCCAGCCCGTGACGTGTTGTGCTGTCAGATCCAAATGCGCGTCCCACAGGTGTTCTCTCCTCCTTCTGAGTCCTGCTGTCCTCTCTACAACCACGGCGCTCCGTTTTCACTGCTAAAGCAAAGTGGCTGAAACACTCTCCGTTGTAAGGAAAGACAAAACCGTTTTGTTGGTTTCCTAATCAGATTTATTATCAAGTAGAGAAGAGAGAATTATCGCTTAAAATGATGACTTGAAAAATAATTAAGTTGAAACATGATAAGATATCATCAATACTGGTCGACCATAATATCCTGGAGAAAGTCTTGGTTGTCCCCACCCCACCCCCAATGGATAATGTTCAGTCTCTCCCAGCCTGTGACCGGCAGCGGGCTTCCCGCTGCTGTGGGGGAAACCTGCGGGCTGGGGTAAGCTGGCTCCAGCCCGTGGTGCCTGCACTGGACTGCTGAATCAACAAGCGGAGATTCCAGAAGAGAAAAACCAATTTCCTGGAATGACGTCCCTGGAGATCTGAGTCATCTCCAGCTGCTGTTCACTTCTTAATTTTGAAACTGAACCAACCCATAAGCTTCCTTCCAGTGGCCAAGACCCAGTGGTCATAAAAATCCAATGGGCAGCAAACCTGGGTGATTTTATAGAAATAGTTCCCCTTGTCCTCTTCCCTGGTCACCCCTGACTCTCAGATGTATGTCTGTGTTTCCTGAGAAAGTTCAGGAGAACAGCAAGATTCTGCTATGCTAAATGCAATCAGCCCCTAAAAGAGGCTAACAGTTGGCCTTTGGCAGAGGGTTTGGCAGAACTTTTAGTATTTGTTTCAATTTTCTTCTTTCTCTTTTCTTTCTAGATTAAAAAAAAATTACCCCTCTGCTAAATAAAGTTAAAATGCTATACCAGAGAAGACTGATAAATAAAAAGAAATTCCTTTCTTCTTATAAACCTCTAAAATATACTTTCAAAGGCTGCACCTCCCTTCGATGTGCTGGTCCCAGATACCTGTCTATTGTGATCCGTTATGTTTGAAGCACTGGGCTCTGCTGGAGGAGAGCTCAGGAAATGTTGGTGCTTCTACCACTAGCACTGTGACCTTGAACCAGTAATTTATCATTCCAGGTTTCCATTTCTCCTATGAAATAAAAAGGGTCTGAAGAAAGCATCCACCTGGGTAGCAATTTTTCAATAAGTCATATAGCCAAATGGAAATCCAGAAAGGCTCAAGAGACAAGTCTCAGCCATTTCTGTCTCCAACCCATGATCAAATTCAATTTCATGCAGCATGAAGAGAGCAACTAGAATATTAGCTTTCTTTATTCTGAGCTGAAATTCTGTAACTCACGCTCCTAATAGAAGCTATCTCAGCTAACAATCATAAGTCTGAGAGTCATTTGTATATTTTAACAGTTATTAAAATGGGATATTCATAAATTATAGTTTGCATGAATTTTTAAAAATATGTTATATGCAAATTGTCTAATGGGGAAAGCAGCCAAAAGCAGGTAGTGAAAAGCTTGGGGCTTACTGGATCACTTAATTTTCAGGTCTTTCCAGTTTCAAAATTCAAAACTTCTACACAGATACAGCGTGACCTGATGATGTAAACTTTCTTAGGTTCTGAAGCCACTTAAGTGCTCACTTAAATTGTGTTAGCATTCCCGGTGCCTGCCCATGTATAAAAAATTAAAAAATAAAAATAAATTGTGTTAGCAGACACGGGTAAAAGTTTACTTTCTAAAGTTCTTGCTTTCTTAATGCCCTTGTAATGCAATTGGTTCATTGTGCAAAATGCCTCATTTCATCAGACATGATTTCATCTCAATACACTTTCTGGACATAGAAGAAAAGTGGACTCTAAATATACGTCCTCTTCTGGTATTATGGAAGACACTTTTTTTTTCAAAGGGTGAGCTGAAACAGTCTCTAGGTCAGCCCTAAGTTCAATCACGAGCTCTGCTGAAACGGACCTTGGCAGGCTGGCTGCAAATTCTGAACCCCACTCTGGAGAGGCTCCCCAGCACCCTTTGGAGATTTTTCAGGAGCCGGAGGAATACACCGCCCTCTAGCGGAAGTAAAACCAGGTTACATTTCCAGAAACTCAAAATGTCATCTTCCCAAAATAAGCGTGGAGGACCAAAAGGTATTAAAAATTATGTTTTCTAAAATTAACTTAAAGACTTCCTAAACACAGTTCCTCTTTGCAAATCAGGACGCTGTGTGTGCCTTGAGATTGAAACATGCCTGCAGTGCCTGTGGCTTGGAGAGGCCAAGAGTGTCTTTTTTTTTTTTTTAAGAAACAAAATCATCTCCCAGAATTTTCACACAAGCAGAGAAAATATATCTCAAAATGAAAGACTGAAGAGAACCTCCTATGTCTCATTTACAGCTGTCAGAATTCAGCAGGAACATTTTAGAGCCTTCCTGCTTTAAAATTTGAATCATTTGAGCTTTCATTTCCTTAGGGAGAGCTACTAATAGACCTTTTTAAATGTCAGGTCCCTCCTCAAATCGTCAGCTATTTATGTAGTAGTGGTGGTTCTTTTTACTGCCTGCTTGCCACAGCTAAGTCACCCTGTAAGTCACGGTGGAAAAGCCGCGTGGGGAACATAACGTTCCATCCAGGCAGGGTGCTGCCTGTGATTCTTCCCTAAGAGATACCAAATACTCAGCTTCTTCCAAAAAGAACAGCCACAGAAACTGATTTTCATATAAAACGTTTGGCTAAAGTGACTGGCACGCCGGCAATTAAGCCTAATGCGACAGAATTCATTACTTGCCGGTGAATTTTGAATACTGATGTGGAATTTCACATAAAAGTGGGTGGTGACAGAGACCATTAGTGAAAACTACACTTTATCCAGTTGTCTAAATGCTATGAGCAATGAAATAAATGAAGGCGTGATATTAAAACCTCTCGGCCAACTTGGAAAGCGTAGTGGCCGTAGGCTCCTGACCTCCAAAAAGGCCTGGATGGGAAGCCTCGTTGGAAGCACAAATAATAAATTGATCGACTAGAAGGGTTTCTTCCTACTTGATCGATAGGGATATACTATATTCTAGTATATAAAATCATGAAAGGCACTTATGATGAGAGAGGGGGATACAACAAACCCTAAACACTTGGGAAATAAAGGGAGGTGAAGTAAAAACAACTCCTGTTGAGAAGATGCTGACCTCATACTAAAAAGATCATTATGACCCCAGGTTACGAAATTGGCCATAATAAGTCCAGCCACTGAGCCACGGGGGGGGGGAGGCTGAGGGCACATCCCCCTCCCAAGTTGGAAGAAGAGTCTTGAAAAAGGGCTGATATTCTAGAGGCTTCTGCAGCCACCTCCCAGGAAGGCGTGGTGGCCACACCCTCCAACTAGGAAAAAGCCAGGAGAGCCACACCTCACCACTCGGCTTCACCATCCTTCTCCCAGGTTCCCTTCCCCACCCAGTGTCCCCCTAGTGGGGTTTCCACTGCCTCTGTCAGGCCGTGAGAGATGAAAAGAGACCTATAAGCTCATGATAATGAAAAACCTTGCCTAAGCAGTGAAAATATCGAAACACACGGCCGCTTCTACATCTTCAATTTCTCCCAAACTCTTCTCCCAATTTATGCCTTCCCCTCTGCAACAGGCCCCCAAGAGAACACAGCAAATCAGGCCCCCTGGTCACCAGCGGTGGCGCCCATGGATGGCCGCTGGGGTACCCGGTCACACAGCCAATGCTCTGCCACTGCCCAGCCCTTCTTTCTCCCTTAGTTGGCATATCTTTGGGAAGCATAAACCAGTTTCCATAGAAAGTGACAGGAGGAAATTACCTTCTGGGGAGCAAAGCAAATGTCACACCTCAAGTCAAGATGCCCAGGGGCTTGCGATGCCCCATGGCTCAGCTGATCTGCCTTTCGCTCTCCTGCAGTAGTAAAGGGTCAAGCACCCTCTCAGCCACCCACGGTTCTGAGTCCTTGGCTTGCAATGACATCTCAGGGAGTACCTACATCAGTGGCTTCCCCCTAAGAGTCCCTTCCATTATCTTCAGCCCAGTCAAGAACTCAGAAGTTCCAATAATGTCATCAACAGCCAACCGGCTTCAATCTAATTTTGGTAAGGAGCAAAGAAGAACTCAATTTTAGAGCCATTTCTCTTCCATGTTTTGAAGGATTGAGGTTGGGTCGCTGGGACTTGGGGGAACCCAGGCTCCTCACAGCCCTAGGAGGCTCGGGTTCTCCTCTAGCATGAGCGAATGGGTCAGTGCGGGCCAGTACCCCTATGTCCCCTCCCTGGTGCAGGACACTCCCCTACGCTCGCAGCAGTTTGATCTGGGGGTCCAGACCAGTCTCTAAATGTGCCACAGGCTTCCATCTGGGTCCTACCAGTGGCCCCACCCCAGCTTCGATCCCAGTAGGTTTTCTAACACAGGAGGCTCTTGAGGCAGGTCCCCAAAGCAGGCTGGGAGTGTCGGTGAGCACTGTCCATCCTCAGCCGCGCCCTGCAGCCGCCCGCTCCCGGCAGGGCTACCCTCGGTAACCCCCAGCCACGGGACAACCCTTGGCCTCCAGGCTTGGCACCGCCGCATCTGGCACCACGCACCCCTGGGGCCCAGGCGCCCTGCCTTATCCACTGGGCAGGCTGCCCAGGCACCAAATTCCTTCTCCTCCTTGGAGCCCTGCAGCTCCTTTCAGCAACTCCAAAGGACAGACAGACACCAACGGTGCCTTCAGGTCCCTACAAGACATAGCCCTGAAGGCACCTACTGAGTAGCTCCTGTCTTGGGCCTGAGTTTGGAGGTCAAAAGCCACCCCTGCCCCATTCAGACCATAAAAATGCTCACAGGACCACAGTCCAGCCCCTGTGAATGCGAGGCCCTGGGCAGAAATTCAGCAGACACACGGCAACCTGAGATGACCCTGCTCCAAAGGCAGCGGCTCAGCAGGTAGCCCTTGTACCACCTGGTGAAGACTCTTTCTCGAACAAAGCAGATCCCATTTGGGTTGGGGAAAGAGGAGACAACCTCAGCAAAATCATCGGCCATCAGACACAGGAAAGCAAAGTCCCCCGTGAGGGAAGCCACAGCTACAGCCCATTTACACTCTCTTAGACAACCAGAACAGAAGGAGAAAAACAAGTCAGTGGAACCTTCCAGAGATCTAAACATGTACAGAAACAGACTCCAAAGGAGCAGACCTAAAAGCTGCTGAAGCCACCTGGAAACAGCTAGCTCAGGTTTAAAGCATTTCCTTCTTGCAGACAAACCTCAGAAACAGGGTCGGGGAGCCACCGCACTTACCCATGAGCAAACTGAAGACATCTACGTCCCTGGACTTCTCTAGTCAATTATATTGGGACCTGATGCATAGTCCTCCCACGGCTGGGTCGCCTTTGCTTGCTGTCGTGTTTCTCCACCGAAGGAGCGGGGACTCCTTGAGCAGGAGGAGACTTCTCTGCAGTTCTTGCAGGAGGCTGCAGCCCTGGAGGACTGAGCAGCCTTTGGTGGAAGGCTGAGCTCTAAACTGGACCCCGTCCAGGGGTACGGCCAGGGCTTCCTCCAGCTCCTCCCCCTCCTCCTCCTCCCATCTTCCCCGACCCCTCCTCTCCCCCTCCTCACTGTGGGACTGGCCCAAACTCTAAATGAAAACCAGACTCCGCTGCTCTGTTGCTCCTGGCCCCCGTGGCAGGCTGATGTCACCCTCCAAGCTATCTTCACCCCACGAGCTTTTAGCCGGACTTCTGCAAACCCCCACGCTTTACAAAAAAAAAAACCAACCGCTTCTTCTGGTCACCTTTTGGGCTGGGCCCCTGGTGGCAGAGAGAATGAGTTTTGGAATTTCTTCGTGGGTCTCCATGGTTTTTCTGCAATGTTTTCCAACACCCTCTGAAAGGAAAACAGGAAATGCAATCTCCCCCTCCTCCCACACCACACCCTCCTATTTCTCTTGAAGTTTCTGAATTGAGACTTCTCCTAATAGCCTCTCTTTCAAATATATAAACCAGCAATTAAAATCGCCTTGGCTTACCCTTAACCAGAGCTCTGTTTTGCCCATGCAAAGGCAAAAAAGGGAGATTACTTTTTTTTTAAAGTTCTGTCCATAATGAGTCTAACTGTAGGGTTATTGGTCCCATTCTAGGACACATACAAAGGGGATGGGAGGGTTACCTGGCTCAGATTTTCCAGAAAATTCTTCAGTAAGAACTGGTGTCTCCCACAGATACACAGAATCTTGAACAGGGAATGAGATCTTGTTGGTTTGTCCTGGTTACTGTGATGCCCCAATATATCCCAGAGTAATTTGGGCAGAGAATAAAAACATATTTGCAAAAGTCCCTTTGGGGACTTGGGAGAAAGGGGGATATATTAAAGTTCCCCATTTGGGTAATTCCTGATATTCTCACAAGCAGTGAGGACAACAAATTCAATAGGCTGAGCCTTTGATCTTGGGGTTCGCCCCTATGAAACTTATTCATAGTAATAAATAGGCTAAGCCAGTTTAAAATTATCCCTAAGAGTCACTCCCAGAGAACCTCTTTTGTTGCTCAGATGTGGCCTCTCTCTCTAAGCCAACTTGGCAGGTGAACTCACTGCCCTCCCCCCACCACATGAGACATGACTCCAAGGTGTAAAGTTCCCTGGCAACACGGGACAGGATTCTTGGGATGAGCTGGAACCCAGCATGATAGGAATGAGAAAGCCTTCTTGACCCAAAGAGGGAAGAGCAAAAGGAGACAACATAAAGATTCAGTGGCTGAGAGATTCCAAACAAAGTCAAGAGGTTATCCTGGAGGTTATTCTTACGCATTATATAGACATCCCTTTTTAGTTTATGGTGTATTGGAGTGGCTGGAGGGAAGTCCCTGAAATTGTTGAGCTGTGTTCCGGTAGCCTTGATTCTTGGGGACGACTGCATGACAATAAAGCTTTTACAATGTGACTGTGTGATTATGAGAACCTTTTTTCTGATGTTCTTTTATTCTAGGGTATGGACAGATGAATAAAAAATATATAAATAAAAAATAAATAAATATTAAGCAGGATAAGGGATAAAATAAATTGGGATATGGAAATACTAGTGGTCACTGAGCGGGAGGGGTAAGGGGTATGGGATATAGAGTGTTTTCTTTTTCCTTTTTATTTCTTTTTCTGGAGTGATGCAAATGTTCTAAACATTATCACGGCGATGAATACACAACCATGTGATGATATTGTGAGCCACTGATTGTACACCATGTATGGACTGTATATGTGTCAAGATTTGTCAATAAAAATATTTTTTAAAAAAACCATTGATGTCAAAAAAAAAAAAAGAAAAATAGCAAGCCACAGTGGCTCAGTGGCAGAGTTCTCACCTGCCATGCTGGGGACCCGGGTTTGATTCCCGCTGTCTGCACATGCATAAAAAAAAAGACAACAATGACAACAACAACTGACGTCAAAAGAAAACAACTGATGTCACCGCGAGGCTTTGCAAATTTAAAACACTTGGATATGCGTGATCTTTTTTATCATGAACATCACCACCTTATGCCTTTTTAGATAGCAAGTGTCATTTTTGTTAGAGGAAATTAGGATCCCATTCTATGGATGAGAAAAGCAATATTCAGAGCAGTGCGTGTTTCTGTCATTGTCCCAGCCTGGACTCGCGGTGGGGCTCATCAGACCCGCCTTTGGCCATGCCCCAAGCCCGCCTGCTCCCAAACACGTGACCCGAGTGAAAACTCAGATAATGCAAATTATCAAGAGACATCAAAAGGACCCCTTGGCCTTTGAGATCCTTCCAAAGCCAAATCTGAAGAGTAAAGAAATTGTTATATCCTTCCCATGGGTTATTGCCTCCAAGTTTAAGAGAGAAGGAGAAAAGACATACAAGAGAAAGCATCCTCTCCCTTCCTGCTGTGCCCAGGCATCTTTGCTCATACGTGGAAGAACTCGCCCCTTCTCTGCACCCTTGGGCTTCTGCTCCCCGAATGTCAGGGCCACGGAGTAGGAGGGAGACTTGGATCGTGCTGTTCCCTGCCCATGACCCCTGAGCAAAGAAGGAAAGAGCAGAGGCTCTGGGTGTGGGCCACGGTGCCTAGGAAACGTGGAAAGATGCATGTCCAAGACGGGGGGAGCTGGCCCTCCCTCCCCCCACGTCCCTTCCCCACAGGGCAGGCGCGGGTCTGTACCCAGGGAGCACTGGGACACTTGCTGGGACTTTCTGGTTAGAGTTTGCAAGTTCAGCCCAAGGGAGAACAATTTCTCCGAGTTGCACTGCCTCCATTAAGGCAACCTTTGATCACAGCCTTGTGTCCTGAGCCGCCCAGCTCTCCACGGCTGGAGTTAACTGAGAGAGCGAGTAGATGTGTTCCCACCGAGTGGCTCCTTTTTTCAAGTACAAATACAACTACTGTTTTTCAAAATAGCTAAAAATATACATTCCTTGGTATTAAAATTACTATTATTCAAATTTCAAGGATGGTAAATGATTTAGAAAAAAGTTTAAAGAAATAAAAACGCTGTATGCATTAAGGGATCTTACTCCTTCATATGTAACTGTTATTCATCATGGTGAATCTAGACCCTCTCCAACACTGCCTATGGCTCTGGAAACTTCTGGCAGGTCCAGCTGTTGCCAAACCTCCTAGAGGCTCCCTTGCGTTCCACTAGAGAGAAAATCGGGGTCCCGTCAGGTTTCTCACTTAATCACGAGGATTTGAGGTTCTCAAATAAATTTCTATTCCTCTTCAGCACCTAGTCTCAGGGAGATCATCTCCAAAATCAGCGCTAAACCAAACATCAAGAGTCCTAAGTTTTGGGTCTTTCCTGGCCAGCTGGCATCTGCAGGGCCTCATAAGTCATGGAGTCTCTAGACTCAGTTTCCCTTTAAATGCTGGGTTGAACTGGTCCTTAGAGACCAAACTATTTCTAAGATACAAAAGGAAGCACGCTGTCATCAGCTGCATGTTAACTTCATAGATACTGATAACTTTCACAGACAACTGATTGCATCTGTCCTGGGTGAGAGTCAGGGAGAGAGAGGGAAGTTTCTAAAGGCAAGGCAAACAATCAAAGCTCGCGTCCTACCCAAATTATTCTAGAGTGGCCCTTAATCTGTCAGCGAAGTGCACTCTTCCTCGGTTAGCACAGTCAATCCTGTGGGTTAAATTGTGCACTCAAAAAGCTTTAGGAGGCACTGAGCAAGGAAGAAAAAGAAAGTCTTTGCGTATTTCTGCCCTTAAGATTAAAATCAAAATGCTAGAAGAGAGCAAGTATGGCATAGAGGATTCTCAAATTTTTCCTGCTGGCCTGAAGAGTTTGCCACATTCTGTGTTCACGATGCTAATAGATTTGCTGGCTGTTAAGAGGCCAGGGTTTCAACTCCCTGAAGGGGAGTTTGTGAGGTTTGTGAGGTATCAAAGCCAACTTAATGTCAATGCAGGAGAGAGGCAGCTGTAGTTTACTATTCAAGAAAAGAAGGGCTGGGGAATTAACTGTAGGTCTGACAGATGAGGAGGATTTTGGAGTTTCCACTGATCCTATAGCCAGGAGCCCAGCTTGGACTTCTCATTCTTTCTCTTTGCCATGCTCAGCCTCCTCAAGTGGCAGAGTGGAAAGCTGACTGCCTGTCTGGGAAGGAGGTCCCTGCTCATTCTTTGCTGCTAGCTGACCGCAGGCCTGGGGTGAGTCAGCTGGGCTTTCTGTGGCTCAGTTTCCCCATCCACAGGCTGGGTGGTGGCCACGCCAGCCCACCATGCCCAGGCCAGGCCAGCCAGTCTCCGGAAGTCTGAGCCATATCAGCCACATCTGCCTCTGCCGGGTTTCCGGTCGGTACAGTCTGTGACTTCTGATTCTCCACCTCTAGCTCACCCCCACCCAACTCCAGTCTCAGAACAAGGTCAGCACATATGCAGCGGGTGCGCTGCCCCAGCCCCTGCTTCTGATGCACTGTTATATTCCTTCTGCCAGTCTACTCTGGCATACACACAACGCTATTTCAACAATACTGGTCTAAAACTAAACGGCATTTCACCTCAGTCTTAGAGTGTGGGCATCTGTGTGCCATTTGTCTAGACCTGATTCTTGGAAATGCCCTTTCTCTAATCGTGTGGGTCATAAAGGGCCCGCCACTCCTGAAGAATCTCCCACCCACCTGGTGATTCAGGGGTGGATACACAGCAGACAGATCAGTCAGAGCCCTTCTCCAGGTTTCTAGCTTGTGCCTAGAGCCAGCCAGTCTCAGCCCCTCTCTGGCAGTGAAGCTTTGAGATGCAATGCCCTGAGTCGCCATGTTTCATGCCATTTGGATGAAGCAAGTGGAGAAAAGGAAGCAGAGGGGAGAGGACAGACGGCAGCCTAGAGGCTGAGCCTGGACCATTGGTTGGTCCTACCCTCCCATCTCAATTCTCCCTTTGACTATATGAGCCAAAAAATCATTCATTTGTAATGTCGATTGAAGTTAAAGAGTCCTGGCACTTGGCACTAAAGGAGTGCTGCTTGATGCACTAATAAAAACTGTTCAAAGACAGCAAACTTTTAGAATAAGTGCTAGTCCAGCAGGGCAGTCAGGCTGTTACAAAAACTACCACCACAATTCCATGCACCACCACTACCCCCAATCCTCCCAGCTTCATTTTTTCTTAAAACCATTTTTTGATCAAAACAGATGGGATGTAAAATCTCTGTCACTGAATGACATTCAGACCCAAAAGCCTGAAATGTAAATTAGACATGTGACCCAAAGAGTGAGGTGGGGAATTTGAGACCTAGAGCAAGTCTCTAACTTTAAGCATACTTCATAATAAAGAAAAGACTAACAATGGAAATTGTTTATTTATCTTGAATTCCTAACTTTTGGTGGAACACATTACCCTCCTCCACTAGCGAGAGTAAGAAGATTGCATTGAGGAGAAAAAATATGGCAGCGTTGGGCTGGCTCTAGGAAAATTGGGGTAAGATTGTCCAGTTTAAAATATAGCATTCTTCCTAGAATTTTGTGAGCTATAAACCATGCTCAGCTGATTAATTTTAAGGATGTCAAACCCAAATGTGAGTGTAGCCAAGAAACTTTTTGCAGTTGATTGTAATTCAAAAATTTTAGCAAGGAGATGTTTGGTTTTGTAATCATCGGATTACATCAAAGTTCCAATTTTGCCTCTTTCTTTCTTTCTCGCTTTGAAATATGAATTTCCATTCGCAAATGATGGGTTGGGTTGGTTCTTTCTTTAACAATCTCAGCCTTAGGGTTGCTTTTCTCTTAGGCATGAATTCAAATGCCTACTCAAATTAGCTTCAGTGTGCATGCCATCTTAAGTCGTTCCTACATTCATTTATTCCACAGACATATACAGAAGGTCTATTGTATGAAGAAGCTGTGCTGAAAAAGTGAAGGTAAGCCAGGATGGGTAGGACGTGGAGACTTTCCTAAAGGCTTTTATTCTATTCCGGGAGGGTTCTAAAGGCTAAAGGAAGAGGTCTCGGGAGAAAGACCGAGGAAATCCCGGGGGAGGCCAGAAGAGGGCGCCCTCAATTCCACCTTGCAAAATGAAGACCGGGTTCCTGGCGCTGGAGCTCGGGGTGAGAGCACTTGAAAAGCAGAAATGTGATGTGCAGAGACCCCAGGCCTTTGGTTCAGGAGCTGGAAGTTTTTGTGTTTTTGAAGAGTGAGGTGAGGCCGGCAGCCCGAGGATGGGCTGGAGCCTGAGAGGGGACGACGTGGCCCTAGCGTCCACCCCACTGCTCCCAAAGGACACCAGCGCCCCAGCGCGCCGCACCGGCACGGCCTCCCCCGGGCAGCCGAGGAGTCCTCCCTGGAGAAGTGGCCTGGCCCGGGAGAAGAGATGCGCAGGCGCTGATCGGGTGGGTCCCCAGGACTCAGGCAGGGCCCCCCCGGCTCGGCAGGGCCCCTCCCCCCGCCGCGCACTGGCTGCCCACGAGGTCCACCCGTGAACACGCAGCGTCGGGCAGCTGCCGGCGCCCCCTTCTCAAAGGGGAGGAAGTGGGCAAGCCCCCTAGGCAGAGGAGAGAACCCCCAAGTGAGAAACAGAAACGTGAACACAGAACGGAAATGAATAAATAAGGCTCTTAGAAGGGAGAAGAAGAAAAAAGTGGAGAAAACTTTTTTACGGAGTCAGAGAGATGGAAAAATACCCCATGCAGGGAACAAAAAATAAAGGGGGAGGGAATGTCTTCTTTTTATGAGAATTTACAACAGAAGAAATCTTTTCACAGTTAAAAATGCAAGGCAAAAATTTAAAATTCAGCAGAAGTTTCTGGAAGGTTAATTTGAGGGAATCCCTCAGTAAAGCACAACCAGCAAAAAGAAGGACAAGAAAACTACAGCCCAGGACAGGTGCTCCAGCACCTGAGAAATGTACAAGAGAACAGGAAACAATAGGGGAAAAAATTATAAAATAAATAATATGAAAAAATAAAAAACCTTCCTAGAATTGGAGGGCATGTGTTTCCAGCTTGAACAGTGAAGCAGTGAATGAAGAGCACTTCATTACACTGACAACAGAGAGACGATCCTAAGAAAGTCCAGAAAGGTGGGGGAGAAAAAAAAAGATTGGGAAGATTAGTCAAAGGATCAAGCTTATACAGAACATACAAATTACACAAAGGTTACAAACTGATAGAAAATGATCAGGCCTTCTCCATAGCAATGCTGGAATCTGGAAGACAACAGAGGCTTGCTTGCGAAAACCTGAAAAAAAATCACTTATTTCTGGGTGTTTAGTTTTGCAGGTCAACTTCACTAGGCTAAAGTACCCAATTATTTCATCGAAACCTTATCTAAGTGTTGCTGCAAGATGTTTTGTAGATGGGATCAACATTCGCAGTGTGTTGACTTTCAGTAAAGGCGATACTCTCAGGAGTGGGGTGGGGAGGTGCAGCCGGTGAGCTGGAAGCCTGAAGAGCAAAACCGAGATTTCCTACAGAAGAAGAAACTGACTCGAGACAGCAGCATCAACTCTAGCCTGAGATTCTAGCCTGCCTGCCTGCCCTGAAGATTTCAGACGTGCCAGCCCCACAATTGTACAGTAGTGTGAGCCAACTCCTTGAAATGTAAAATATATATTCTGTTTCTCTTGGAGAACATTGATTGATACACTTTCCAAACTAAATTCTACACCCAACCAACCACTGATCAAATGTGAGAGTAGAATGAAGAAACCGTTAGACAAGATCTGGGAAACTATTTCCCATCACCTTTGCTCAGAAGCCCATTAAAGAATGTTCACCAGCAGAATTAAGGAAGAAAAGCGGGAAAAAGGAAAACTGGAGCTCTGGAAACAGGGGACCCTATGGGGGTGCAGGCAAGGGTGACCCCAGGCTGATGATAAAGGATGGCAGTTTGTGCAGCAGTTTTGAGACCAGCGAGTCTAGATCAGAACCAAAGAGTGGGGATCCCAAACGGGAAGCCCATGAGCTTAGAAAATAACAAATGAGTGTGGATTATTGAAATGAATTTGAGAAAGAAAAACCCATTGGTACACAGAAAAACAAGCAAACCAACCAAGAGGTCATTATTGACTCCCATAGTAATACAACCAATGACTCACTATTTAACCTAAACATGTGATGCAATTGCCATAAGAAAGTCTAACACTCATTTCCTTAGAAGAAAGACAGTAGATATTTTTCCCAGAAAAATCAGAGAAGAACAGATAAGCATTTTGTATGTATGTATGGAGGCAAATAACAGAAGAAACAGCTAGAAGACGATTCAAAGTGGTTTGGGGAGGACAGGACAGAGGGGTACTAGGTTTGGGTTTGTTGTTTAAAACAAAAACAAGAAGAAACTTTAAAACAACACTGGGTTTGATGCTTAGTTCTCAAAATTTCTGAAGATGATTAAAGGGTGGAAAATTGGGAGAAGGGGCTCTAGCAAAGGCATCGAGTTAAGTGTTTTTGTGTATATCCCTCAAAGTATGACTTTTCAATTTGGAGAAGTGGATTTTGGCTTAAAGTTTAAATTTTTCAGGCAACAAGGTGAATGAACCTTGAGGACATTGAGTGAAATAAGCCAGAAATGAAATAATAAATTTGAATGGTCTCATTAATATGACTAACTATAATGTGCAAACTCTGAGAAGTAAGTTCGAGAGCATAGATTATTAGGAGATAGAAAATGGGCAGAGATTCGGCAATCAATGATTAAGGAGTACAGAATGTTCAATGAGGTTCATTGTAAAAGTTCCTAGATTGTAAGCTCTGACAGCAGTCACATTTAGACCTGAGTTTTAACTGTTATTTCTAAATCCTGAGATGCTGTGCTCTTTGTGTATAGCTTGGTAGTTCCCTGGAGCTTTGGGTATCTGTGAGATACCTGAGTCTCAGAGGTAGAATTCTACAGCTCTGAAAGTCAGCATTGCTCCATACAGCAACTGTTAAAGAAGATGAAAAAGAGATCAGACTTCACGTAGAAATATGAATGAAGCTGATCTGGTTAGAACTAAGGTAAATCATAATACAGGGTGATATTGTCTGTATTTTAGAACTTCAACTTCTGTGTGAGACCAAAGGTAGAAATATTTATTTTATCCAAAATTTAAACTTTCTAACTATCTAATTTAACCTATCTGGTCAGATTATTTAAACAACCTAATTACATGGAGCATAGAATATGGAATGAGATCTTATTATTCTGTTCTTCTGAATATGTAATACCCCGATACAGTCCAGTGTATTTTACACAGAAAATAAAAAGTATTTGCAAAGTCCCTTTAAGGGACTGGAGAAAAAATGTGCAACTATTAAACTTCCCCACCTGAGGAATTCCTGATATTCTCTCAAGCATTAGGGACTCCCGATTTAATAAAGCAAGCCCTTGATCTTGAAGCTTGCCCTTATGAAACTTATTTCTGCAATGGTGGAGCTTAGCCTGCTTATAATTATCTCTAAGTGTCACCTCCAGAGAATCTCTTTTGTTGCTCAGATGTGGCCTCTCTCTCTAAGCCAAACTCTGCAAATAAACTCACTACCCACCCACCCCCCCTACATGGGACATGACTCCAAGGGGTGTAAGTATGGCAGCATGGAACATGACTCCCAGGGATGAGCCTGGCCGTGGCATCATGGGCTTGACAATGCCTTTTTGACCAAAAGGGAGAAAAGAAATTAAACAAAATAAAGTTTCAGTGGCTAAGAGATTTCACATAGAGTTGAGAGGTCATCCTGGAGGTTACTCTTATGCAAGCCTCAGCCAGATATTGCAAATTGCCACAGAATGTCAAGCCCCAACCAACAGTATTCCTGAAAACCCTGAAGAATGCCCTTGGGTCTGTCTATGATTCTACAAATGTTTTACCTCTTAGGTTTATTTTTTCAGAAACTTAAAGCCTCCAGATTATTCCTATGACTAATAAGCCCTGAAACCTAGAGGTACCAGTCCCTCCCAGAGCATCAGCCAGTTGCTTTCCTCTACCACATAATGTCAACACCGCTGTTCAGCACAAAGAAGTTAGAATTGTGTCCTGCTGTGTTAAAGCTGCTAGAGTGCAATATACCAGAAACAGAATGGCTTTTTAAAAAAGGAATGTATTAAGCTGCAAGTTTACAGATCTAAGGCCAGGAAAATGCCCAAATTAAGACAAGGCTATGAAAATGTCCAAATCAAGGCATCCAGGAAAAGACACCTCAAGGGAGAGGCCAGTGATGTTCGGGGTTTCTCTCTCAGCTGGGAGGACACATGGCAATGTCTGCTAGCTTTCTCTCCAGGCTTCTTCAAAGTCTTCTTCAGGGGCATTTTCTTTATGCATCTCCAAAGGTCTCTGGCTGTGTGGGCTCTGTTAGCTCTGGTGGCTCTTGTAGGGCTCTGGTAAACAACTCTACCCTGAATGGTTGGAGATACATCTCTATGGAAACCATCTAATCAAAAGTTACCACCCACAATTCATTGGGTCACATCTCCATGGGAACAATCAAAAAAGATACCACCCAGCAATACTGAATGAGGATTGAAGGGCATGGTTTTTCTGGGGTACGGGCACACATGGTCATTGCCCAGATTTCCCTGAAGATTGAGAGAAGGAACAAATGAGAGGGAGGAGTTGCAACTGAGAAGTTAGGGTTTAACAAAGATTATTACTGCTGACTTATTATATAGAAATTTCTTTTTCATTTCTAGTGTATTCAAATAGCCAGAAGGAAATACCTGATATTGTTAAACTGTAACCCAGTAGCCTTGATCTTTGATAATGATCGTATAACTATATAGCTTTTATCTTGTGACTGTGTGCATGCAAAAACCTTGTGGCTGACACCCCCTTTATCCAGGATATGGGTGGATGAGTATTAAAATAAACCCATGTATGAAAAATATAATAATAATAGGCAGGGAATCTGGAGTAAAAATAATCCTACATAAACCACGGACAATAGTTAATAGTACTACTTTAGTAATTTTTTGTCAATCATAACAGATGTATCTACTGTTAAAAAAATGTAGAATTACAAAAAAAGTGCTATTATCAATTGTAACAAATTTCTGACACCAATGCAAGTGTTGGGGGTAGTGTGGTGTATGGGAATCCTGTATTTTATGCACAATTGTTCTGTAAACCCACGACTTCAATAAAAATTTTTTAATGAAAAAAAGCCACTTATATTGGGGGATTGTTATCACAGCAAAGTTGACTAATAATCTAAATTCGCAGTGTGATTGCAACAGTTATGTACTGCAGAGATGGTGGGGGATTTTCTCCTAATATAATAGGGTGTGATCTGCCTGTGATCACTGTTCTCTAAAATACATCCAGCTCTGTGCTCATCAGGGTCAAATTCTACTCTGGTTATCATCCACACACCAGATTCTGGAAGAATTCTTTAAAAATTTCTAGTACAAGCACTGATTTACTAGAAGAGATAAATTCTATTAGGTATTAGGCATTATGATATTTAGCTTCCACTATTTAATGATAACTTTCCAGATAACCCATATATGAAGGTACAACTCAGGTAAGCTCTTTAATTTGAGTTGCCATTTTCTAAAACCATATGGTTGCCAGGAAAAGTTATAAATGAACAAATAATCTATCATTGTTAACAAATTTAATTAAGTGCAATGCATAAATAGTCCATAGTTATATAAAAATCAACAACCATCCTGCAGAAGTGTTGGGGAGCAAGTCCCTGAAAGCACCCTTCAGAGATGTGAGGACAGCGCCCCACCTCAGTGCCCACACCCCCCGAAAGGGGATGAGTTTTAAGAGGAGTCTGAACAGCAGGCAGGCTGAGCAATCACTGCCACACGCGACCACTGCTAGGATGTGGACATAGCAGTTGGAAACCATCAACTCATGTCTAGGAGGCTTTTAATGCCAGTTCTCACAGTTGAGAGTCCAGATGACAGCTAGGTTTTGCCAACCAAACCCTTCCACTTGACCGACCACTTGGTTCTGAGACAGCCGCCCTTTGGCTGCTGAGCAGTTCTGCGGCTCACATGCACAGCTCTCTCTCCGCCCATTCCAAGGCAGTTTTGCTCGTCCCTTTGACTTGAAGCTCCTCACTTCCTCCCAAGGGGACTGTCCCAGTCCTTACACTCTCTGCTCTGTCCTCTGCAAAGCTGAGATTGTCCTGCGAAGACACAGTTCTCCCTGCCTGCTCTGCTAATGGCAGGACACCTGAAAGGCTGGGCTTCAGGTCTTGCTTCTGGGTTGGGGTTGAAGTTTGGTGTTTGCTTGTGCTGTTCTTCACCATCTCACGGTGTCTTCTTCTCCCAGCAGGTGCCTCCTTGGGTCCCTGAAAGACCCTGGAAGGTGGGGCCACAAACAGGAAGCCTCATCTGCCATGGGTTCTGGAGCTCTGTGGGGGTCAGCATAGCATGCAGGCCCAACGCCCGAGTCGCACCTAACCCTCACAATAACCCACAGAGCACGCCATCATTGCCATTTACAGATGAGGAAACTGAAGCTTGGAGCTTAAGACATTTGCCCAGCTCACCCTTCTAATTTGCTGCACTAAGCACTTTGAACCCAGACAGTTAAACCCTGTACTTCCCCCCACTACTGGGAAGAAGACAAAGAGACCTTACCTGGGCTCCTCGTTCAGCCCTGCAGGTGCCTGGAAGTCAGGTGGGCACCAGCTGAGAGCCCCCTCTCTAGTGCCTCATTTGTCCTCTTCCCCTACTCATCACCACTTCTCTTTCCCTCTGCTTCCTCTAAAATTCCACAGTGTCTGCCGAGATTATCCTGTAAGAGAGGTGGAAGAAAGCCAAGCTTCCTCAATTCCTAGCATGCGAACAAATGCATTGCCAACCAAAACCACTTCTCCTCACCACTTAATTGGAT
>PVIY010024222.1:0-38327 GCA_004026745.1 Myrmecophaga tridactyla | reverse complement strand
TCAGAGCTACCACAAAACCACTAGTCCTTCCTGTTAACACAACATCCGCAGTTACAGGCACACTCAGAAACTACTTCCCCCTGGTAGCTACCAACGTCACAATCACCCTGTCTTTCCTCATTGTATGATTGGTTGCCCTCCCCCGGAGTCCCCGCCCTGGCTCCACCTCTCCGCAAATGCATATATTCCGGGACTCACCAAGCCTCAGGGTCTTTAGCTGCTGGTAGCCATGGCCTAAGTGCCTATACACAATAAAGCTTCCCTGCCTTATGCCTCGATTGACTCAGCTTCCAGTTCTTTAGACCCGCTGTGGGTAATCCCAGCGCGCGCCCCTTAGACCCAAATCTCCCGAGCCGGCTCCCCCTTTACTTCTGCCTCCAGACGACGTGGAGAGAAGGACCTCGCTAGCCTAGCGGAACAGACTCCGCAGAGGTCTAAGTCAATGGTAGCACTATTTACTGAAATTAGTATTCAGGAGAAAGAACAGACTTTCAGAAGTTGGTTAAAGAGAAAGGTCAAAGAGTTCATTGTTGGAACACAGGGGTGATGGTTTAAGGCATCTTTGAGGAATCCACATGGAGATTTCCTGTAAGCAGGGGAAGTACAGATTAAGGAGTCAGAATGGAAGAATAGGCTGAAGGTCTAGATCTAAGGGTGGTCAGTTGTAGCTACTTTAAGGGGTCAGGATGAGAATGATGAGGGAGACTGTATGTATTATTTAAATAACTGACATGGTCTCAGTGGCTTAACAGAATTAACTGTATTTCTCTTTCAGTGAAGTCCTATTAAGGCGGGGGAAAGTGTATCCTTCAGGATACTTCCATGAGCAAAACTGACAAAGGTTTTATTATCTTCAATCTGCGGTTTCCAATATTGTTCTTGATACTAAAAATCCAGCCATGCGGTTCAGCTTGGAAACGATGGTAGTATAAGATGCTTCAGGGTTCCATTGCCCCACAGAATGGTTGAACAACTAGCAAAAAAACTGGCAGAGCCATCTTCCTCAAAACCCTAGAACAGTTCAAGGGTAGCAGTAATTGGGCATGTGCTGAATCAAGAAAACACAACTTTTAAAATGGTAAGAGAAGCTCATGGCACCCTTGCTAGCCACTCTCCATCCTCTCCCCAGTGCAGTATGGGACTGGCCTGTGTTCCATTTGTGGGTTCTTGTTCCTGTCCCAGAGGGAGTAGAGTATCATTTATGTGCATAACCTGTTTGTCAGTGCTAATCTATCAGGTGGCAGCATGAGAGACTGAACCAGGAGACTCCTCTCTTGCTCAGTATCCCAGAGTTTGTCCTGAAAACAGAAGCAGCTTGCAAATGAAAGAAGTATAAGAAACAATTAAGTCCAAGGGTCTTGGGGCAAAGGATCATTGACTTGAAGACATACAACAGAGCATCCAGGAAAGGAGGAAAATTTATTTCATAGAAATAAAGGGGGCATTTGGATTCCTGTATTGGAGGAATTGCTAAGGCCACAAGCATATGTGAACCTATGACAAGACACATATTCAGAAAAGAGAAGTTTACCCTGTACTTCACTTTTGCCTCAAGCTGATTTTCTTGATAAGAAGGCTAAACTCTGAAGGAGAGCACTAGCCAATACAGAGACAATTAGCAAAGACTGTAAAGATTTTTTTTTAATTGGTTTGTTTGTTTTTGTTAGAACTCTCTATCATATCACTAGATAGATATACAGTTAAGGAATAGAGAGCTCATAGGTTAAATTCCAAGTTAATACATTAAATATTAAAATGTACAGTGTATAACAAAAGAATACATGGCAAACAAAGAAAAGAGGAAATGATGGTCCTTTCAAAGGAACAAGGTAAAAATTCAGAAACCATCAACAAAGAAACCATACTTTGGACATACTGAATAAAGGCCACAGAAAAAATTATCTTAAACAGGCCCAAGTAGATAGAGGAAGACATGGAGAAAGGATGAACAGATAACAGGAAAATGATAAATGAACAATATAAGAATCTCAATTTAAAAAGAAACAAACAGAAAACTATAGTTAAAGACCACAATAATTAAAATGAAAAATTCACTAGAGGTTTTCAACAGCAGATTCAAACTGGCAGAAGAAAGAATCAATGAACTTGAAGACACCACAATTAAATGATAGAGACTGAGAAGCAGAAAGAAAAAAGGAATTTTTGAAAAAATGGAGAGGCAAATACACTGATTGGAACACCTTCAAGTATACCAATATTTGCATTGTGGGAGTACCAGAAGAAGAAAGAGAGAGAAGGGTAGAAGGAGTACTAAAAGAAATAATGGTAGGAAACATTTCACATTTAATGAAAGACACAAATAAAAGCATACAAGAGGCCAAGGAACCTAAAACAGGTAAAACTTAAGGACAGCCATGCCCAGATATAGTAGTCACAATTGTCTAATGCCAAAGACAAGGAGAGAGTTCAGAAAGCTTCAAGAGAAAAGCAACATGTTATGTCCAAAGGATCCCAATAAGATTAAGTTCCAATTTCTCATCAGAAACCATGGAGGCCATAAGGCAGTGGGATAAAATATTTAAAGTGCTGAAAGAAAATAATTGCTAACAAAGAATTTTATATTATGTGAGACTGTCTTTCAAAAACAGGTAGAGATTAAGACATTTCCAGATAAACAAAAGCTGAGGGAGTTTGTCATTAGTAATGACCTGCCACATAAGCATGTTAAAGAAAGTTCTTCAGACTGAAAGGAAAGGACACTAGATAGTGAATCATAGGGTATAAAGAAATAAATATCCCCCAGTAAAAAAAAAAAACAATATGGATGATTATAAATGCCAGTACTATTGTTTTGTATTTTCTGATATGTGTGCTGGTTTGAAACTGCATGTACCCAAGAAAATATCATGTCCAGAAATGATGAGTGAATCCATTCCTATGGGTATAGACCAGTTTTTGTGTAGGTTATTGAAGTCAACTTAGTGTCAAATCAGATATGACTGTTACAAATTTAGGATACAATCCTAAAAGAAACCACAAAGAAAATATCAGAAAAAATAGATACAGAAGGAAATAAGAAGGTACACGAGATAGCACACTACAAAAAATAACACATGAAATAAGAAGGTACATGAGATGGCACACTACAAAAAATAACACAAAAAAATAACAAAGCTATGATCTGCAAAGGTCGAATAGCTATTTTAAATGTAATTAGATTAAACTTTCCAGTCAAGTGGCAGATACTGGTATAATGGATAAAAGATCATGGCCCACCGAAATATTAACACCTTGCATTGGTGTGCTTCTGTTTTAATTTGTAAAAGCTGCCAGAATGCAGTATACCAGAAATGGGATGGCTTCTAAAAGGAGAATTTATTAAGTTGCAAGTTTACAGTTCTATGGCCATGAAAATGCCCAAACTAAGGCATCTAGGAAGAAGATACCTCTGTCAGCTGAAAAGGGGCATGGCAACATCTACTAGCTTTCTGTTCTAATTTCAGAAGGCTTCCCTGGGGGTGTTCTCATTCTGCACCTCCAAATACCTCTGGCTGTATGGGCTTTGTCAATTCTATTAGTTCTCTTGGCTCTCAGGCTTTTTCCTAAATGGTTCCCTCCTGAAGGGCTCCAACAAACAACCCACCTGAATGGGTAGAGACACATCTCCATGGAAACCAGCTAATCAAAAGTTATCACCCACAGTTGGGTAAGTCATGAAACCAACCAAAACCACCCGGTAATATTGAGTGAGGACCAAAAAACTGGGCTTTTCTGGAGTACATAATAGCCTCACACTGGCACAGATACATTTCCAAGGTGTTACTAATAGGGTGGTATATGGGAACCCTGTATTTCATGCATGAATTATAAAAACAAAGGTATGATTCCCCCCAAAAAAATGTTTGCAAGAGAATAGCTTAATTCAAAGCTACAAGGAGGTAAAAGGGAAAGGGAAGAGGGAAAAAAAAGCTGGGTGGCTATACTAACATGAGGTAAAATAGATCAAAAACAGTTACAATGGACAAAGAAAAGCACTATATATACTGATAAAGGGAAAATTCAGCAAGAAGATACAGCAATTATAAATATAGACACACATAATAGTAAAGCACCAAAATGTATGAGGAAAATATTGACAGATTGGAAGGGAGAAGTAGACAATGCCCTTAATAGTAGGAAATTTTGATACATCAATTTCAATAAGGGATAGAATATCCAGACAAAAGATCAATAAGGAAATAGAAGAATCGAACAATACAGAATACAACTAGACCTAACAGACATATATAGAACACTTTACCTAACAGCATCAGAATACACATTCTTCTCTAGTTCACACAGAATAGTCTCCAGGATACAAAATATGTTAAGTCACACAGCAAGTCAAAATACATTCAAAAATATTGAAATCATACAAAGCCCTTCTCTAACCACAATGGAATGAAACTAGAAATCAATAACAGAAGGGGAATTCTAAAATGAAAAAATAAGTGGAAATTAAACAACACACACTTAAATGCCAATGGGTAAACTAAGAAATCACAAGGGAAATTATGAAATGTTTTGAGGCAAATGAAAATGAAAACACAACCTACTAAAACTTATGGGATGCAGCAAAGACAGTATGAGAAGGAAACTTTTAGCTTTAAGTGCTTATATTAAAAAAGAAGATCCCAAATGAGAGCCTTCACATCAAAACTGGAGGAACTAGAAAAAGAAGAGCAAACAAAACTCAAAGCAAGTTAGAGAAAGAAAATAAAGTTAGAGCAGAGATAAATGAAATAGAGAATTTTACAAAATAAAACCAACAAAACTTAAAGATATTTCTTTGGGAAGATTGATAATCAACAAGCCTTTAACTAAACTGAAAAAGAATAAAAGAAAGAGGATGCAAATAACTAAAATTAGAAATGACAGGAGGGTATTTACTACCAATCACAAAGAAATAAGAAGCATTTTAAGAGAATACTATGAAAAACTGTATACCAAAAAATTAGATAAACTGGATGAGATGGACCTACAACAACCTGCCCTACACTCTCAGGAAGAAATATAATATTTCAACAAACCAATTACAAGTAAAGATATTGAATCGACCCAAGTGTCCTCAATAGATGTGTGAATAAACTGTGGCTAAAAAATAAACGGATTATTATTGAACCATAAAAAGAATGAAGTTCTAATACATGCAATGCAACATAGGATGAACTTTGAAGACATCATGTTGAGTGAAATGAGCCAGCTACCAAAGGACAAATATCGTATGATTTTATTGACATAAAATATTTGATTAAGCAAGCTTATAGAGTCTGAAACTCGAATACAGGTTTCAAAGGGCTGGGGTGGGGGTAAAGGATGGGGAGTGAATACTTAATTGGGACATGTTTCTGTTTGGGATGGTGGAAGGCTTTTGGTAATGGATGGCAGGGCGTATAGCACAACAATGTGAATGTAATTAACACCACTGAATTGTATCTTTGAATGTGGTTAAAGGGGGAAATTTTAGTTTGCATATGTGTTACTAGAATGCAGCTTGTTAAAAACTATAGAATTGCACAATACAAACAATGAGCCCTAATGTAAACCATGGACTATAGTTAATAATATAATTATGTAATATTGTTTCAGCAATTGAAACAAAGGAATCACACTAATCTAAAAATAAGGAAAGGTATTTGTGTGAGGAGGAGGTATATGGGAACTCTGTTTTTGTGCATGATTTTTCTGTAAACCTACAACTTCTCTCATAAAAAAATGAATTAAAAAAATTTTTTTAATCCAGCCATGCATTGCTGGTGTGGAGGGATCACTGAGGAGATTGTAGACAGGGAAATGTAGTCTGTGGCTGAAAACTCTTCTACATTGTGGAAGGGGAGCATGAATCCTCGTTGGATTGCTAGCCATCACTGGAAGCATTTGTTAAGAAAGGAAAAGAGCCAAGAACAGAACTCTAGGGGATACCAATTTTTTAATGCAGTTGTAGAACAAGAAGCCCATGATGGGACTTAGGGTAAGAAGCCAGGGATGTAGAAGTAAGACAAGAAGAAAGTAGTTTTGAGAAAGCCAAGCCTCTTTAGGTGGAGAAATTGGTGTAAAATATGTTAAATTTCAAATGATATGGGAATAAAAAGAGCACATGAAAATTGGCCTCTCTGGCAACTTTGCCAATAGCAGTTATAGTTGTTTGGTACAAATAGACGTAAGGTAACTCAGCAGATCAGTAAACAGGAGATTTAGAAAATGGGGGCAATTCTTATGAATGAACAATTGTGGCAGTAGTGGTCGGGCAGTGAGGACATAGAGTATACACGTTCACACACCCACATGCACACATGCGTGCATATAGGCACACACACGTATACATATACACCCTCTTATCAATACATGTGGGAGTCTTGATAACTTGTTTGTTTGAAAAATAATATTTATTTTATTAAGTTTTATTAAGTTAAGACACTAGGGATTGAGGAATTTGCTACAGCAATTAGTGTGCTCTGATTAGTATTGCACCTAATTGACATAGTTAAGAGGGCAGATTTTGGAACCAGGGAGACATGTTTGAGTCTAAACATCCCACTTAATGACCATGAATAAAATTTGAGAAATAATAGGACCCAAGGGTGCACAGGTCATTCAGTTGTAGAATGCTTGCCTGCAGGCTAGAAAACTGGGTTCGACTCCCAGTGCATGTCCCCAGCAAAAATAAATAATAATAATAGTAACCAAGTGAGAACAAGAAACAAGCAAAGAGCTTAGCATAGGAATAAGCACATAATAAATGCTCAATAACTGCTACTAGTCTAGGTCAGCTTTTTTTTTTCTCTGCTTCAACTATTTTATTTTTTAACTTTTTTTCTTTTTTGTGAAAAATGACATACACAAAAAAGCAATAATTTCAAAGCACACTGCAACACTTAGCTGTAGAACAGATTTCAGAGTTTAGTATTGGTTACAATTCCACAGTTTTAGATTTTTACTACTAGCTGCTCTGAGACTCTGGAGACTAAAAGAAACATCAATATAATAATTCAGCAGTCCTACTCATTTGTTAAACCCTACTTTCTCTGTATAACTCCACCATCTCCTGTGATCTTTCTCCCACTCTTTAGGGTTATTTGGGCTATGCCCACTCTAACTTTTTCATGTTTGAAGGGGCTGTCAATATTATGGGGTAGGGGGATGAAATTAGTTGACATTCTGGAGAGACTGGACCCTCTGTGTTTCAGGACTTATTTGGCCTAGGAACCCATCTGGAAGTTGTAGACTTCTAAAAAGTTACCCTAGTTGACTGGAAACTTTTTAGAATCTCATATAAAGCCCTAGGTGTTCTTTAGGGCTGGTTGGGTTTGACCAACTATGATAGATAGCAATGTCTAGCTGAAGCTTGCATAAGAGTAGCCTCCAGCACAGCCTCTAACTCTATTTGAACTCTCTCAACCACTTGATACCTTATTTGTAACACTTCTTTTTCCCCTTTTGGTCAAGATGGCATTGTTGATCCCACAGTGCCAGGGCCAGGCTCATCTCTGGGAATCATATCCCATGTTGCCAGGGAAACTTTCACCCCTGGATGTCATGACCCATGTAGTGGGGAGAGTAATGATTTCACTTGCAGAGTTGGGCTTAGAAAGAGAGAAGCCACCTCTGAGCAACAAAGGAGATCCTCTGGAAGTAACTCCTAGACATAACTATACATAGGCTAAGGTTCTCTGCTACATAAATAAGCTTCACAAGAACAATTCTCAAGATCAGGGCTTACAGAAATTTCAGGTATTTTAGTGACACCTGAGACTCAAAATTAGAGCTCTGAAGCTATGAAAGTCAGCAATAACCCATACAAGAACTATTTAAAATGTTGAAAGAGGAATCGGACTTTAAGTAGAGATATGAATGAAGATGATCTGGAAAGGACTGGGGTAGATCAGAATACAGAGTAAAGGATGATATCATCCATATTTTGAAACTTCAACTTCTGTGTGAGACCAAAGGGAGAGATGTTTAGCTGATGCAAGATTTATATTTTGGGTAGCATATTACCTAATTTAACTTGTATGGTCATTTTAGTTGAACACCATAAGTACATGGAATCTTGAATAAGGCATGAGATCTTGCTGGTTTGTCCAGATTAGTGTGATCCCGGATATATCCCAGAGTAATTTGGGCAGTGAATAAAGAAGTATTTGCAAAGTTCCCTTGGGGAACTGGGGAGAAAGGAGGAAATATTCAACTTCCCCATTTGGAGAATTTCTGACATTCTCGCAAGCAGTGGGAGCAACCAAATCACTAAGCTGAGCCCTAGATCTTGGGGTTTACCCCCATGAAACTTATTCCTGCAAAGGATAGGCTAAGCCTCCTCAAAATTATGCCAAAAAGTCACTCCCTGAGAACCTCTTCTGTTGCTCAGATGTGGCCTCTCTCTAAGCCAACTCAGCAGGTGATGCACTGCCCCCCCTCCCCCACCATGAGACATGACTCCCGGGGGTGTAAATCTCCCTGGCAACATGGGATAGAACTCCCAGGATTTGCCAGGACCTGGCATCATGGGATTGAGAAAGACTTCTTGACCAAAAGGGGGAAAAGAGAAATAGAGAAATGAGACAAAATAAAGTTTCAGTGGTTGAGAGATTTCAAGCAGAGTCAAGAGATTATCCTGGAAATTAATTTCATGCATTATATAGATAGCCTTGATTCTTGAAGGCAATTGTATAATGATATAAATTTTACAATGTGACTGGGTGATTGTGAAAACCTTGTGTCTTATGCTCCTTTTATCCAGGGCATGGACAGATGAATTTAAAAAATACAGAGAAAAAATAAATAAATAGTAGGGGCAATAAGGGGTAAAACAAATTGGGTAGTTTGAAATTCCAATGAGAAGGAGGGGTAAGGGGTAAAGGATGCATTTTTTCTTTTTATTTCTTTTCCTGGAGTGATACAGATGTTCTAAATATGATCATGGTGATGAATACACAACCATGTGATGATATTGTGAGTCACTGATTGTGCACCATGTATGGACTGTATGTGTGAAGGTTTTTAAATAAAAAAACTTTTAAAAAAAAATACCAAGTGCTTGACTTATTGACTTGGGACTCCCTAATATTTGACACAATATCAAGAGTTTCTCTGGTGGAAAAGTTTAATAGTTCCATATATTTTTTCTCCCAACCCTCAAGGGAATTTGCCAATACTTTTTGATTATTTGCTTAACATGCCCTGGGATGTGTCTGGGCATTAAATTAAGCTATACAGAACTCCATGCCCTAATTCCCATTCTAGGCTCTCCGTGTTTGGGTAGTTTAAATAATCTATCCAGACAGTTGAATTAGATTATGTGCTCCAGAAAATTTAGATTCTAGACAAAATAAACCTTCCTTCTTGATATTTTTTTGTTTGTTTTTGTTTAGTTGGGTTTTTTTTTTGTGGGGGGGGGGTGCATGGTCCAGGAATCGAAGCTGGGTCTCCCTCATGGAAGGCAAGCATTGTACCACTGGTGGTTACTCATGTAGCCTCTCTTGATACATTTTTAAAAATGTTTTTATGTTGAAGGGCAAGAGCCAGCAGTTGATTTTTTTTTTTTTTGGTATGCTGTAAGGTAGGGTCGCATTTCATGATTTTTCCATGTGACTATCCCATTATTGCAGTATTATTTGTTGAATTTCTGTTTGCTTGCTTTTTGTTTGTTTTTTAGAGAAGTGTATGGACCGGGAATTGAACCTGGGTCTCCCACATGGCAGACGAGAATTCTGCCACTGAACTACCCTTGCACCCTCTGCCAGAAGTTGATATTTAATGTAGGAGAGAGGATGAAAATTAATGAAAGAAACTGTTAAGATACAATCATTCCAAGAAGATGCAAAACTTCTCCCCTCCTCTGTTGTCTTCTAGACAGAAACTTTGCAATTATTACTGAAAAAAAATAATAAATCAGTGCAGTGGGTGATAGCTAAGGCTCTAAAGTCAGACCTGCAGGTCCTAATTCTAGCCTGCTACTTTCTAGCTGTGTGAGTTTGGGCACCTCTTTGTGCCTCAGTTTTCTAATCTATAAATTGGACATCAAAATGATACTTCCTAAAGTTATGGGGATTAAATGAGTTAAAAGTTAAGGCTCTAGAGCAGAACCTGGCACAGAGTATGTGCTATTAAAATCTTTATTAAATAAACATAATTAATGTTAGTGCTTGCACACAAAAGCACTTTCAAATGTTAGTATTATAGTAACTATTATGCAATCCTAAAATGTTAGGCTTGTAATACCTTGAAGTCAAAGAAAGGGAAAGAGAACGTTAACATGTAAAATTTAATTATGTAGATTGAGTGACACAATAGACTAATGAACTATATTAATTCTTATCACTTAATACTTAAAATTAATATCCATTATAAACACACTTGCTTTGTGAGTGCTGTAAAATTTTGAAGCATCATGGTGTGATAAAACGAGCACTAGTTGAAACAGAAAACTTTCTAAGACATGCACAACAAAACCACTTACAGTCCCTACACCTTGCTGAAAGCATTAAGAGAAACATTCTATTCCAAACAATTACATTAATATAAATAAAACAACAGAATGTATTGTATAAGAGAAGTGATACTTGATGTGAAATAATTATTGCTAACTAGGTGTGTTGTTTTGAAACTGTCATGCACCCCAGAAAAGCCATGCTTTTTAGTCCTCATTCAATATTGCTGGATGGGCTCTTTTTTATTGTTTCCATGGAGATGTGACCCATCCAATTGTGGGTGGTAACTGTTGATTAGATGGTTTCCATGGAGATGTGCCTCTACACATTCAAGGTGGGGTTGCTTACTGGGGCCCTTTAAGAGGGAACGATTTTGGAAAAAGCTTGAGTGCTGACAGAGCCCACACAGCTAAAGATCTTTGGAGACACAGAAGTGAACACTCCCAGGGAAGCCTTAGGAAATTAGAAGAGAAAGCTAGCAAATGTGGCCATGTGCCTTCCAGCTGACAGAGGTGTTCTGGACCCATCAGCCTTTCCTGAATCAAAGTATCTTTCCCTGGATGCCTTAGCTGGGACATTTTCATGGCCTTAGAACTGTAAACGTACAACCTAATAAATTCCTCTTTTTAAAAGCCATTTTGTTTCTGGTATATTGCATTCTGGCAGCTTTTATAAACTAAAACACAAAGTTATTTGGTTATTTAGAAAGAATGTCTATAAATAAACTAAGAATTCAACCAAAACAGCTGGGACAAAAGCAACTAAACATACCTGAGGAGAGAATTAATAAAGTTAAAAGCAGAAACACAGTAGAATTAATAAATAAATCCAAGACTTAATCTTGGAAAAGACCAATACATTAAATAACTCCTTGGAAAAGTTGAATAATTAAAAGAGAAAATGCAAATATGTGAGAAAAAGAAGATGTAATAACATAATTGGAGATGTTTTTTGTTACCCAATGATACATAGAAACTTCATTTCTAAATAAGAAAATGCTGATGAATACCATACTTTTTCTAACAAAAAAGAAGCAAATGTTAAAATATACCTATAACAAAAGAAATGAAAAACGTGTCAGACTAGTATCCATCTTGAAACCCTTCCATTACACTCTTCCACCCCATAACGCAAATTCTCACAGTTTCATGGACAATCTTTCAAACCTTCAAAACTCAAATATCTTAATGTTATTTAAATTATTTCAGAGAATTGAAAAAGAAGAAAATTCTAATTCATATTTTGGAAGTTAGCATAGCTGAAATCAAACTTATAAAGCACGTGCTGAAAAAAGAATGAGAAATTTCTTAGCACTTAAACAATATCTTTGTCAAGCCAGTAATTCTAAATATGTTCTCATTATAGTCTGGTCCAACGCAGGAATTCCAAAACAATCTACGGTTATTTAGTATTGTTTATAATACTCACCAATATGATTTAAAATCTGTAGATTGTTCTGGCATCCCTATTGTAGTCCAGAGTAAATGAAAGTGGTTCTATTGCATCCAAATTTTATTGAGTTCTTTTTGATGATTTTTTGCTACCCACATTCCTTCAATCTTTCATGTAAATGGACTAAATTGTTCAGGGTGGCGAGCCTTGCATACAGGAGTCCTGAATGCCTCCATGAAATGCTGTTGTTTTCTTTCTGTTTTGTTGTTTTTTATCATCATAAAGATTATTCCATTTGCAACTTGCAGAATGAATGAAACATGATTTTATAACTTGTGACTTACTAAAGCCTTATCAACTTTCGACAGTTGCAATTACTTTTTCCTTCTCTGGGCTTTTGGGACTTTACATCTGCACATGAAGCAGGTGAGAAATGATTATTACTATTTTAGATCCATTGCACTACTTTCACCTTTATTTAAGAATCACAAATATTTCAAAGGCTGAAGTGAATGTTCGGAAAAGAGAGGATCTTACCCTGCCAAAAACACATTCTACTGTGTTGCCTTCACAACAAGTCTGATGCAGATTTTTAATATCCATTGTCAGTTTGGCGATTTCAGAAAAATTAGCTTTAGGTTGTTTTTTAGTCAGAAGAACCAACTCCCTGGAAATAAAAGTAAATACAGTTAAGTGGTATTTTGAATGCAATCCTTTCTAAAATTAGTTTTAGTTCATTGAACAACCAAAAGAATATAAACACATTTGCAAATGTGGGGTTAAGAGAGTATATTATAAGTGCATTCTATTTTTTCAAAGATAGTTCCAAGAACTAAGTCACAAGAAGGCAAAAAAGAAAAGGAATACCTTTTGTGCAGCAGCCTGTACTATGCAGAATAATGCAGTAAGTGCCTACTTCTCAATGCCCAGACCCTTCATAACACTGAGCAAGAGACCAGAGGATTTGAGGGAATGGAAGAAATTGAGATGAGACCTAGTGGGAGAAATTGAGAACTATGCAATTTCATCCAAGTACTATATTTCCTATTGAACAGACAAGTAGCATAGGAGGCAGGTTTGTATTGAGAGACATTATTAAATGAGGGACAAATGATTTTTAAAATGTGTTCATTCAAAAGGGGTGACCTAACAACAACAAAAGTCCACAATTCTAAAAAAGTAACTTACACTGCTTTTGACACTCTGTGATTGAATTTAATCCCAATTTCACATAAATGATGATGTCTCAAAGAAATTTCTCTGACATATCTTCTGATGGGTTCTAACTGTAATCAGAAAAAATAACTCATCAAAGAAATATGGTAGTGATGAAGAAAAATTTGTTTCATCATTTGCAATAGAGAAAAGTAAAAAATTGTGTTATCTCCTCAAAATTAGAAGGTCTTCTATTGACTTGCTTAAAGAGGCCAAAATCCAAAAGTATAATAACATGGTCCTTTTTGTAAAATGAATCTCATATACCTAGATGTCACTTGTCCCAGAATCTCAAACATTTAGAATATGAATGAGAACACAAAGTGAGTAAATAAAAGTCCAGAGAGCCACTGGAATAAATTTAAATAATGTGTTGCAGTTGTATTTTGCTTTTCTTCAGGTTACCACCCCTGTTAACTTGGACATGCCTTATACTACTTTTCTAAATATGCTCCAGTTTTGCAACAAATATTAATGAACCTCCCCAAAATGTTCTTACTCTTTAACCTAGGGCTTCCACTTTTGAAACTCCATTGCAAATAAATTTTTCTAAATTAATAAAAAGCCAATTATGCAAAAAGAAGTAAAGTGCATGCATGTTTTGTTATGTTAGTTTTGGGGATAAAGTAATTTAACAGCAGAGTGATGGTCAAGTATGGTTAAGTAAGTAATGGCACATTATTTTGGGGGTTTATACTGTTAAAGAAAAATAGGTATTGTTCAAATCTTAAACTATTATTCAATGTTATCACAACCATGTACAAAATAAAATCTATGCATAGAAAAATGAATAAAAGGACATATACCAAAACTTCAGTCTCTGTGTGGTGGGAAAATAAATAATATTTTCTAATTTCAGTGCAACTCTATATTTTCACTTAAAACATTATATTGACCATATGCTCATTTTACAAAGTTTAGAGAATGTGTGCAAATACAATATTAAAACCACAAAACTGGCATCATAATAATTATTATCATTGAAATCAAATACAAATAAGTTTACCTACTCTTTCAAAAGAGGGTTTCTGAGTGCTTAACTCATAGACCACATTCTCTGATCATAAGCACAATTTTTACACAATTGATTATCTAATTTTCTCTGAAGTAGAAGCGAGAGCAACAGACATTCTGGCAGCAGCAAGATATGACAGTCTAAAAGTGAGAAAGAGCAGGAAAGAATTCTTAGTAGATTTTAATGCATAGCAGCAATTAGGGGAATGTTTAGGATAAGAACAGCCTTACATACATCTTATGGTCCCTGGAGTCACCTTTGGAAACATCACAGTTTGTGAAGATAACACTGTATTGTCAAGAAATTAAAAGACACCAAAATCTGCTTAACATTATAGGGACATGTCATACACTTAGGAAAAAATTCCACTAAAATGATTAAGATTAAGAAGTTCGCCTTGTAACTTAAAATATAGTAAACCCAAGTTACCTGTAAAACTCAACTCCATGGAATAGCTGATTCTTCAGAAATGCCAGTCCAGGCATGATCACTGACTTTAAGTTTTTAATTAATATGAAACCAAAACTTATAAAATAAATTATATTCCTTTTTGGAAATTCAGAGTTAGTGCCTAAGGAATTGGAATTCATCAGGGGAAGAATGGAGAGGAATGTAAGAAATATACATATGAACAGCTTTAATGAAAATAGCTAGAATTTATTGAGTACTTTGTATATGCCAGAGACTCTTCAGATACTTTATTTCATTTCTTGCACAACGTAGACAATGTGGAACTCAATAGCAATAATAAGAACAGTTCTGATGGAGTTTAGAGAAAGATGAAATAATTTCTCACTGAGAGAATTAAAGAAGGCAGCAAGGAAAAAAATGGCACTTGCTTTAGCTATGAGGAATCCATCAAAATGATTATCAAGTTACTACTTATTTTCAACATGACCTTTGAAAAATCCATCTGGGTGCCTTCTCTAATAAAGATGCTTTATGTTGATATTTAGAATCTTTAATGAGCACTGCATAAAAAGTACTTTTATCATGAAACAAATCACCTATTTATGTCTATCCAAAGAAGGAGATATGGCCACAGGGTTAAAATTAAGCATGGCAGATTGTATTTTCCAAACATGCCTATATCAATCCCACCCCAAGCTCTTCTTAATAGCATGACTTTGATAATCCACTCACCGAGAGGTGGAGAGTAAACCATACCTTTCAAATTAGGTGAAGTTTTATGGGATTTCAACCAATGTCGTATGGCAGAAGTGACACTGTGCAACTTCTTAGGCAGTCATAAAAGGCTAGACAATTAAACTACTCATTTTTGAAACCATTAGCCACACGTAAACTATCCAGCCTCTCTGAAGCTACCATACTATAATGAAGACCAAGATTGCCAAGGCAGAGCTATCACATGGAAAGGCCCTGATTTTATGTGAGAAAAGAAAGATGCTGAACTAGTCCTCAAGTGCTCCACCTCCCCAGTGACCCAGGCCCACCCACTCTCTGACTATAACCACAGAAAGACTATGAGTCAGAATCATCTAGATGAGTCCTTCCTGATTTCCTAAACTACAGAAATAGTGAGAGATAATAAAATAATTATAGTTGTTGTTTTGAGCCATTACATTTTGAAGTGTTTTTATGCTGCAATAGAAATTAGAATATAGGGTATCTGCCATGAAGTAATATGTATGCTAGAATATGCTTCTCAAACCTAATCAAACAGATTATCTGGAGAGCTTGTTAAAATTCAGCCTTTATGTAGTAATTCTGGAGAGGAAACTCAGATCCTGCATTTCTAACACTCTCCCAGGAAAGCACATGCTACTGATCCGGTCCATACTTAGAGTAGCAAAGTCTTAAGTAACAGTTAAGATATGAATGTTATACCTTTATCTGGAGGCACTCAGTCTTATTTTCTTCTTGGCAACATGAGTGAATAGCTGTCTCATAGCAAGCAGACATGGTCAGAATAGTGGGTCCATATAAGAATGGGTGCTTTCTAGAAGTTTCATAAATGTACCTAGATTTAGACAAACACAAAGTTGTGTAATTTGGAATTCAGAAAAATGAAGTGATACTGTTCCTTATCAATTTAGGACTCATTCAGTTTAGTTGACCTGAAACTTCTAGAAGATCATAGTGATAGAGTTCATTTAGAAGCTATTGCAGGTAGAGAGGAGTATGTCAAGATACTCCTAGTTCTTCCTAGACTAGGAAAATTAATGCCATTGTCCTCCAAGATATGTCATTCAATATTTTGGATTGTTATTAAGTTCCCAGTCCTATTTCATTCTCCCATTCATTCTTTACACTCATCACAGACCTGCCTTTTTACACTCATCATAGACCTGCCTTTTATTCATAATCATATCACCTCATAGTGTCGGCAAAGCTTGTTCAAAACACCCCACATACCCACGGACACAAACTTAACAAAATATGACATTACTAACAGAGACTGACTCAATGCTTGCACCAATGCATTCCTGTGCACAGGAAGACAACTTTTGCAGCCTCTCTTGCAGTAAGACTAGGAACATGTAACTGAGTTATGACCAATGAAAATATTTTACATCACTTCTAGGCTTGGCCATAAATTCCTTTTCATATTTCCCTATTCTCTCTCTCTGTCTGTTCCACAGTGACCTTGGAAGTGCATGTTCTATTTGATATAGCTCCAAGATGGAAACATCCTGGATTCCTGAGTTATTCCTTCAAGAAGATCTTTCCAGCATGCTTTAGACTGCTATATAAGCAAGTAATAAATCTCTAGTAAACCACTGAAACTTTAGGGTTCTTGTTACCACACATAGCCTAGTCTATCGTGACGATTATAATATTGTACCTAAAGAGGGTTTAGGATGTAGTGTGTTTTCAAGAAGTCTGTCTAGACAGAAAAAAAAAATACCCCTGGTTCTCAGCATAAGGAGAGAATGGAGAAGTACTAGATAAAGGCCAGAGGCAAGGTTTCCTCCCACCCTACAATTCCTTGGATTATACATAGAATTTTGACTCTGCAATTTCGCTAACTCCCATTCCTCCTGTAATATCAACTGAGGATGAAATTACAGCAGCCATGGGAAGTCAGTCAAAGAACAAGTTTGCCATTGTTGTCTTGCCTTTAGCAACTGAAAAGGTAATTGCATTTCATGACAAATAGCAAGGAAATGCTTGAAATATTTGAATAGGAGTCATTCAGCTCTATATAATCTAAAAACTTAAGCCACACCAAAGAAGGCTGTTAAATTTTCTAGGTCAAGGACAATATCCTTACATAACTTCATCAGAAGAATATTGCTTGCGACTCTCTCAGGTACAGAAAAATTGGGCCATATTGAAAGACCTGAGCTTTTGTAATGAATGATATAGTTGGGATTATACTTTTTACAAACTTATAAGGAGAAAAATTGCCACAAGTCATGGAGGGGGGCAAGAGATCAGATACCATGACTGAAGCCTCATTCTCAAGTGACTGAGCAAGAAGAAGAGTAGGCCTATGCTTCCGCATAAAAACCCATCTTCACTTCCAACATGGGGTCCCAAGACTTGACCCTTGGAAGTTCAGTCAAAGGGTTAGTATCAACAGTTTGTTGAGCCCAACTTGAGTAATCAAAACAGCAGAACAGGGATAACACCAACATTCAACCTTCTCCTAATAGAAGGCAAATTCTTAGTTAAAACAAAATGTCATTGGAGTCATTCTATATCTCTGCTCTCTATCAGGTACCATGTTGAATTAAGAGTTCATTTTTGTGCCACAGTAACTTGGCTCCCTTAGAGAACATTCAAGGTGAGCCTATCTCATTTCAGATCTCCAAAGACAGAGTTTATCCTCACATAAGGAAAGCTTTCTAATAATTAGGAAAATTTGAAAGCAGAGTTTCTCTATTTTATGGTAAAATAAAACCACACTTGGTTGGAGTTTTGGGTATTAGAGCTAGAAAATACAATAATAATTTAGAATGATCAAAAATATTATTGAAAATTCTTTTAATAATCCAAAGATACAGAAACCATAGTTTTGTGTATATGTATGTTGTGCTATGTTTTTAAAAAAATATTTTTATTGATAAATCTTAACATACAAACATTCCATACACGGTAGACAATCAATGACTCACAATAACATCACATAGTTGTGTATTCATGATTATGATCATTTTTAGAACATTTGCATCACTCCAGAAAAAGAAATAAAAAATAAAAAACTCATGCATATACCCCTTACCACTCCCTTTTGTTGACCATTAGTATTTCCATCTACCCAATTTTTTTTAACCTTTGCCCCTATTATTTGTTTATTTTTATCCATATTTTTTACTCATCTGTCCATACCCTAGATGAAAGGAGCATCAGACACAATGTTTTCACAATCATACAGTCACATTGTAAAAGCTATACCATTATACAGATAATCTTCAAGAAACAAGGCTATTGGAGCTCTACAATTTCAAGTACTTCCCTCTAGCCACTCCAATTCACCATGAACTAAAAAGGGATATCTATATAATCATAAGAATAACCTCCAGGATAACCTCTCGACTCTGTTTGAAGTCTCTCAGCCACTGAAACTTTATTTTGTCTCATTTCTCTACTTCCCCCTTTTGGTCAAGAATTTTTCCTCATTCTCTTGATGCCAGTCCCGGTTCATCCTAGAAGTTCTTTCCCACTTTGCCAGGGAGATTTACACCTCTGGGAGTCATGTTCCAAGTAGTGGGGTGGAGGTCAGTGAGTTTACATGCTGCATTGGCTTAGAGAGAGAAGCCACATCTAAGCAACAAAAGAGGTTTCTAGAGGTAACACTTAGGCATAATTTTAAGTAGGCTTAGCCTATCCTTTGCAGGAATAAGTTTCATAGGGGCGAACCCCAAGATCAAGGGCTCAGCCTATTGATTTGGTTACTCCACTGCTTGGGAGAATATCAGAAATTCTCCAAATGGGGAAGTTGAATATTTCCTCCTTTCTCCCCGGTGTCTCAAGGAGACCTTATTATGCCATCTTTTCGTAAGTCCAATATTTTCTTGAGCTTTGAAATAGGTTGTTGTTTCCATGGTTGAGAATTAAATAATTGTTGGCTTATAATTGAGACAAGCAGTTAAAAATTTATTTTTCCTTGAGTGTTTATAATATGTACACAAATTAAAATTAGCATATGAAGAAACTGTCTAATACTGACTTCATTGTAAATGTTCAAAAAGAGTTTAGATTAACAAAGTGTTGATTCAGTTTTGGAATGTATAAGCATTCAACTAAAAAACTGATTTCATAATTCTCACTTACAGTAGATAACACCCTAGCAAATGGATAGTTAGGCTCATATTTTAGTTTTCATCTGGTTTTCTCTGATGTCGTATGTGTTGGAACCTGTTTAATTTCCTTCCAATAGTCTTTTCTCCCCAAGTGGCAGGAGCCACTTAACTCTTTAAAGGTCCACCAATCTCTGGACCAATACTTCTATTGTATGGATGACTTAAAGGACTTTAGGTTACTCCACGTTGTCACCTATCTCCTCATTCATCTCTGGATTAGACTTTTATGTCTAAAATATAAAATCAAATCACCACCATATTCCTTGTACTCTAGACCCAGTAATCAGATATCTTCCTTATTCCCTGTATCTGAGCCTGTCTTAATAAGATGGCCAGAGCTACATTCCTAGGAAGTGAAGTCTTGGACTTTTCTTGTCATTTTCTACCTCTTTAGGCAGATACCAGTGCCCTGTCTCTAAACCTCAGTTCACTGGCTTGTATCCCACTCTTGACTGAATGACTTCTCCTATACCAATTGAGAAGCCAAAATATTAGTGTGGTTTCCCAATTGCTATAGTGCTATCCACCCTAAGAAGGAATTATACAATCAGAGATTTTTAGTTGAATACTCAACATCTGTCTTATCTACAACTATTGTTGCTGTCTAGATTCTCAATGGCAGGCTCTATCTCCATGTTTATCAGATACACTCCTGCTATCTCTCGAACCATTCCAGCCCTTTATCTAAGCGACTTCTTGCTTTCTGCTTATTAGGCTTTGCCTACTCAGTTGACTCTTCCAACATCATTTGCTAATGGCCTGCCTAGTCTGACCTTGAAACATATGGGCTCCTTAACAGGTCTTGGTTATTTGTAATCTGTTACGTGTCATAGATATTTCCATGTCCTGTTAGCTCAATAAGATGGTGGCTGTTATTCTGGGGGAAAAATAATATATTGTAGCCCAAAATCTCACTTTAATCCATGTAACAAAGTATTGTTTTCTCAGATGCTCTTGTATAAATAAAATTTGTCTTCAAAACTCAAAAATATTCTTCTTCAAAGACAGTGGCAAGGAGAAATGGCTTACCTCTCTCTCACTGACACTTGGTTCTCTTTGTCCATCTCACAGGATTTGTTCAGGATTTGCTCAGGATTTGGAATTTGAAATATATCACTGTATTCTGCATCATCTTTTTTATGAGAGAGGAAGCATTTCTGCCTTGCTGTGTAATTTTTATTGCAACAATCAGAAAATCCATAATTATCAACCATTCCTTGGTTGTTACAAATATGCTCTAGGAAGGTAATCATCTATAGGAGGAAGAGAGAACTTAAATTCTACATTCTTTACTACAGGAAACTTAAGGAATTATTACCAAGAAAAGGCAACTTAGTGACTTGGTGTTAAACTTTGGATCCAATAGAAGTTGGATATAGCTCTTTTGAACTTAAATCCTTTTAGATTTTTCAATATTTTCAATACACTGGACTTTGGTCAAATAGAATTTATCATTCTCCCATTCTCATATGTAATTATTTTCACACAGTTGAAAGTTATTAAACTAAGCATAAGCCAGAATGTCCAGGGACAAAAGAAATAAAGTTATTTTTAATGAGAACTCTTGACCAAGAAATGGATGGTCATCTGCTTTCCTTGCTTCATAATTGTCTTGGATTTGGTTTCCATGGGAATTTATTTTAAGAATTGAACTCTGAGGTGATATGTATTAGGTATCACATATCCAAATGGAAATGCAATAATTAAGTTAGTTTCAAGTATCTTTTGAGTGGTAATAAATATGTGGGATGCTATAAAAATCAGATAGTATATATTTCCACATTGGGTTGGAAAAGGTCATCTTCTGAAATGAAAATCAGTAAGAATCACTATAAAATAACTGAGTCTGACTATTGGCAGAAATACTTCATTTAAAATGTGTTTCTAAAAGACTGATTTTTTTTTATGTCTACTTAGATTCTAGTCAAACTAGCCAAGTTTTAGCCCCAAGAAGATGAAGGACAACATGTAGAAATTAAAAAGAAAACAACTTGCTTGTTTTAAAATTATTTGGCATGAGAATAATTGATCCAAAACTCATAAGTGGAATTAAGAATGTCAGTGTTCATCAAGATTTTCCAAGGGGATCACTATTTTTATGGGATAGATATACTTTATACTGAGACAATAGCAGGTCACCAAGATTTTCTGCTGGTGCAGAAAACTAAACCAAAACAATAGTCATTTCTCTCTTCTTTTTCGTATTCTGTAAGAAACTATTTTAACTTAATAGTTCAGTTTCCCAGGAACCATTATATGGGAATGTCAAACCATAGTATTCTACTGACAGAGGCAGAGCAACAAACTTGTATGAACAAATTGGCATCTAGGTTTTTACTCATTCTCTTAAATGTTTGATTATCTGAGCCTGATTTCCCAGGAATGAACTATTAAAATGTAGGTTTATAAACCTACATAGATTTCATCTTGGGTATGACTCACCTATATATCATTGCCTTCCAAACCCCTATCTACTTATTCAACCAGCTCCCTTACAACAACTTCTGGGTGCAATTTAGTTTAAAAAGAGAAGACAGAATATGAGTCACCTACCATTTGATGAGAGCATTCTGAAGGTGACTCATATGGCTTGAACTCCTTGCACTTCTTTGCAATATCTAACACTTCTTTAACTATGGTTTGTACATCTTCATAAGTCACTTTCTGAAGAAACTGAGAAACCATAATGCTGGCGCTGAAACACAGCATTTGTGATCGTTAAAGATAGAATCATACCATTTTCCTCCATTATTCTTTGTTATATCATTGCCTCACCCCTCTTTTATTTCCCCAAAAACAACAATTGATGTGATTTCAAATTTCAGATACAAGGATATTGGTAATCGAACCTACATGTCTCTTAGGTTCTCCTCCAGGTAATTCTGGCTTTTAAAGTACTGCATGGCTGAAAAATAAGAGATTTTATTTGTGAAGTCCTTCTTTACAATTCTGAACATCTGTATTTAATCACTCATAAATTTCTAGAACTATTTTTACTTAAACTTAAAGAAATTAGGATGATTTACTACCGCATATCTCTACTAGTATTTAAACAGTATTCTGGAAATGATTTACTTATATGCAAATACATTGTATAGTTGAAATCTATCATTAGCCTACAAATCAGGTGTATTACTTGTATTGACGTGTTAATTAGACAAACTTAATGATTTGGTTATTTAACTCTTTACATAAGAAGCTATTGTCACACCCATATTAAGAAAGTGAAAGCTTAGCATTGAGGGAAAAAAGTATGAGTATTAACATTTTGCCAGGTTTAATTTAGCAAAAATGGTATCTAAAACATCTTGGGTTTGCACATCTCCTCCACGTTCTTCACCTATCCACAGCGCCCATAATAGTACTTATTAACATCCAAGCCAAGAGAGAGCACAGTGTCTTCCTTCTAATGCTAATAGCTCTTAAAGGCTATTAATAGCAGCTAGCTATTAAATAAAGTAACCATTGCTAGTCACTTTATTAATACAGAGAAAGGAGCCTTGGCTTTGGAGGCAGCTATTTTGAATTCAACTTCCAACTCAGGTACCTAATGTAACCTTGGGAAAATTGAGTTTTTGTTTCTCTATCTGTAAAATGTAAACAAGTTCTACCACATCGGGTAGTTACTAGAACTGAATGAAAGCATATATGCAAAGCACTGAGCACAGTGCCTGGGACATAGTAGGTACTGAAAAACATAGCACATAATATTATTTCTACTTTCATTCATGCTGTTGCTTTATCTAAAATCATTTACCCGACTTCACGTACAGGTTTGAAATGTTAGCATTCCCTTAGCTGTGACTGAAGTCACTCACCAAAGCCTACAGAGAGCTACATTCCTATGCATGCTGATTTGTTATAGGGGTTCTCTTTCTGTATTTATTCTACAAGCTGATTTCTAGTAATTGACAATGATTTTCTTGACAGTGTTGACCACTGAGAAAGACAGACCCTTCCCTCCTCATCTTAGTAGTTGTCACATGTTATCTCCTGGCCTAGGGGGTATGCTGATTACAAATAGACAAGATTCCCTACCTGCATCTTGTAAACTTCTCTGAAGAATATGGCATTTAATGTAGCCTAAGAAAACAAGAAAAGACATGAGTCTAACGGCCTTCATTATTTCAGGTGAACATTTATAAAAGGTGTTCTATCATTTGGGAGAAATGAAGAATCTCTTTATATTCTTTTCAAGTAATTACTATTAAAAATTAACTTTTTTTCTGGAAAATTTTTCCCGGCCACTAAGACTCTCATAAAATTGAGGATATTCATGACAATGAAGAAATACTGCTAATGGATTACCTTCATTAATGAATACATGGATTTTAAAATGAGTCATTTCAATCTAGTTGTTTTTTTCAAGGTGATAATAAACAGACCTTGTAATAAAGTAATCAATAGACACTTTGGGTAAATATTGGTCTACAGTGTCTCATTTCCTGGAAAAGTTTGTTGACACGTACAAGGTCCTAAAAGTGGAAGGGGAGAAGGTAAATATGTACCTGTCCCAGATTCAGGGCCCAGGTTCCAGCGCTGGGTACAATTTGAAGCCCCTGGGGAGAATGGGGAGCTAAACATATAGGCCTTAGGAGCAAACCTAAATTAGAGGTAACTTCCCTTGTTTTTGTTTTAACTTTTTTATTGTATAGCATGGCATATATACAAAGCAAAGAAATAAAAAAGCAGTAGTTTCCAAAACACTCTTCACAAGTAGCTACAGGACATATCCCAGAGTTTGTCATGGGCTACTGTATGGTCCTCTCAGATTTTTCCTTCTAGCTGCTCCAGAATATAGGAGGCTAGAAGACTTAAATGTTTTTTATCACCACAATCGACTTTTTTTCTTTTTTTTGTCTGAAAAATAACATATAGACAAAAAAAGCAATGAATTTCAAAGTACAGCACCACAATTAGTTGTAGAATGAATGTTTACCCCAAATGGTTATCTTAAGTATGACGGAAGAGCACTGAACGATAACTACTCCATTCCCTTAGGAAACGCATGCACTCCTTTTGTCATCCTGTAGCGCATAAGCAGGTCTGGTTAAGAATAAAGTTGTCGGTTGTCTGTTATTGCTGATCTTCAGACCCCCTGATCCCGTCTGTCTCTTTCTTTCTCATCATTCCTTAATATCCTTCGAGCTCCGGTCCAGTAGAAAGCAACACTAGCTATTGGTTTTTCATATATTTTCTTTAACATATTGACGTACTTACCTTTAATTCCTATATTTTGGAGTGTTTCTATCAGGAAAGAATGTTGAATTTCATCGAATGCTTTTTCAGCATCAATCAAAATGATCATGTGATTTTTCCCTTTCGATTTATTAATGTGCTGTATTACATTAATTGATTATCTTGTATTGAATCATCCTTGCACTCCTGGTATAAACCTCACTTGGCCATGGCATATAATTCTTTTAATGTGTTGTTAGATTCAATTTTTTACTATTTTGTTGAGAATTTTTGCATCTACATTTATTAAGGAGATTTATCTATAGTTCTCCTTTCTTATAGCATCTTTACCCAGGTTTGGTATTAAAATGATATTAGCTTCATAAAATGAGTTAAGTAGAAATCTTTTTTCCTCAATTTTTTGGAAAAGTTTGTGCAGAATGTTTGATAAAATTCCCCTGTGAAGCCATCTGCCCTGGGCTCTTTGTAGGAAGATTTTTGATGATTTAGTCTCTTTACTTATAATCGGTTTATTGAGATCTTCTATTTCTTCCTGAGTCAGTGTAGCTTGTTTGTGTGTTGCCAGGTATTTGTTCATTTCATCTAAGTTGTCTAGTTTGTTGGCATATAGTTGTTCATAGTATCCTTTTATGATTTCTTTTATTTCTTCAGGGTCTGTGGCAATGCACCCCTTCTCATTTCTGATTTTGTTTATTTGCATCCTTTCTCCTTTATTCTTTGTCAGTCTTGCTAGTGACCCATCAATTATATTAACTTTCTCAAACAACTAATTTTTGGCTTTATTGATTCTCTCTATTTTTCTTTTGTTCTCCCATTCATTTTATTCCACTTTAATCTTTGTTTTTCCTCCTCTTCTATTTGCTTTGGGGTTAGTTTGCTGTTCTTTCTCAAATTCCTCCAGGTGAGAAGTTAAGTCCTTGATTTTTGCTCTTTCTTATTTAATATAAGCATTTAAGGCAACAAATTTCCCTCTCAACACAGGCTTTGCTGCATCCCATAAGTTCTGATATGTTGTACTCTCATTTTCATTCATTTCCAGATAGCTACTGATTTCTCTAGCAATTTCTTCTTTGACCCACTGGTCGTTTAAGAGTGTGTTATTTAATCTCCAAATATTTGTGAAAGTTCTTTCTTTATAGATTATTGATATCCAGCTTCATTCCATTGTGATCAGAGAAAGTGCTTTGAATAATTTCAGTGTTTTTAAATTTATAAAGATCTGTTTTGTGCCCCAGCATATGATCTATCCTGGAGAATGTTCCATGAGCACTAGAGAAGAATGTATATCCTTGTGTTTTGGGGTGCAATGATCTGTATATGTCTGTTAGGCCTAATTCATTTATCAAGTTGTTTAACTTATCTGTTTCCCTGTTGATCTTCTGTCTGGTTGTCCTATCTATAGAGGAGAGGGTGCATTGAAGTCTCCTATTATTATTGTTGAAACATCTATTGCTTTCTTTAGTTTTGCCAATGTATGTCTCCTGTACTTTTGAGCTCCTTGATTGGCTGCATATACATTTATCATTGCTAAATCTTCTTGGTGAGTTGCCCCTTTAATTAATATATAGTGTCCTTCTTTGTTTCTTATGGTCTTTACATTTAAAGTCTATTTGTTCAATATTAGTATAACTACTTGTGCTTTCTTTTGGTTACAACTTGCATGGAAAATCCGTTTCCATCCTTTCACTTTCAATCTTTTTGAATCCTTGTATCTAAAATGAGTCTCTTATGAGCAGCATACAGCTTGATTATATTTCTTAATCCATTCTGCCAATATGTATATTTTAATTGGTAAGTTTAGTCTATTATATTCAAAATTATTACTGAAAAGGCATTTCTTGAATCTACCATCTTATTTTTTTTATTTGTCAGATCTATATATTCTTTTTCTTCTTTCTCTTTTTATCCTTTAAGTTACCCTTACTGGTATTCTTCAACTCTGGGCCCTCCTCCAGACTTCTCTCTCTTGTCTTTTTTACAACTGCCAGAACTCCCTTTAGCATTTCTTGTAAGGCTGGTCTCTCTTTGATAAATTCTTTCAGGACTTGTTTGTCTGTGAAAATGTTTTCCATCTTTTTTGCTTTTTTGCTGATTTGAGTGTTCAAAATCAGTTATCCTGTTCTCTATAACACTTATTCTTTCTTCTGTCTCTTCAAATCTGCTGTTGTGTGCATCTAATATGTTTTTAATTTGGTCAACAGAGTCTTGGATCTCTGTGATATCTGCTATGTTTCTGTTTATTCTTTCAAGTTCCTTCTTATGTTCTTCTACTGTCTTCTTGATATCCTTTATGTCATTAGTCATCCCATGTATTTTATTAAATAGAGTTATATGAACATCTTTGATTAGTTGTTCTAGCATCTGTGTCTCCCGTGGTGTTTTATTTGGGTCATTAAGCTGGACTATATCTGTCTGCATTATGATATGCTTAGTGATCTTCTGTTGTTTTCATCACATGTAAATATCTTGATAGATTTACTTTGGGAGTTGAGTCCCTTCAGTAGTCTAAAGCCTTGTGTTTATAGGGTGGGTGTATAGCTGGATGCAGGGTACAGGGAAGGACACAATAGTGAGGTGATGCATTGCAGCATTGGTGTAGGTGCAGGTTGGGGATGCTACCCTGCTGTTTGTGAAGGTGGGTGCCCAGCAGCCAGGGAGGATGTAGCTGTGCAAGTGCACAGGTCTTGGGGGCATAACCCTGGTGTGTGCTGGTATAGAGTGCAGGGCCCTTTGTGTGCATGCACAGAGCTATGGCAGTTCAGCGTTATGCTTTCCTAGGCTGGTGGCAGATGTCACTCGGCTGTGCAAGTCAGTGCTTTCTCAGAGCTGGGAAGCATGACTGAGGACCGTGCACATACATGGGTCTTGTAGTGATGTAAATTGATGTTCCCAGAGCTAAAGGATGTAAGTAGGGTTTGTGTGCATGCATGGGTCTAGGAGTGCCATAAACTGATGTTCCCGAGCTGAGGGGTGTGACTGGGGGCTGAGAGCAAGCATGGGTCTAGGAGTGCCATAAACTCATGGGCAGAGCTTGGGGGGAAAGGGGGAGATGGGGTGAGGCTATGAGACACTGTGGGTGGTGGTGGGGGTGTAGCCTGCACCTTTATGCACAAGCAACAGCTAGCAAGGAGCAGGGAGGGGGAGGTAGTGCTCAGGAGGGGTGCAAGAGAGGTGGGTTAGGCTGCACTTGAGGTGGGGGGTGTGGGGCAGGTATGTGCATAGGGGTTGGTGGGCCAGGGGTGCTTGGAGTGCAGAAAGTGGGGACAGGAGTTAGGGTTCAGGTGCATGGGGTGTGGGGCATGGGGTGAGTCATGGGTCATGTGGCTGTGCTGGTAAGGGAAGAGCATTCAAGGAATGTGGCTTGGCTTACCAAGCTTACCTGTCTCCCCGTTCATGCACTCCTGTGGGCTCTGCACTTCTGTGTTAGTCTCCAGTTTTCTGCTTTTCAGTTCCGCAGCCCCTGCAACCGGGGTCACCTCCAGAGCCTCAGGCAGTCATCCCATCTGGAGATCACCAAATTGTTACTGGATGCTTCCCTTGCTTTTTTACAGCAGGTGTAGTATTTTATAAGACTCATCTCATCTAATTATCCTAATACCTTCAGGTAGATAGTAATATTGATTTCTTAAGTGAGAAATTAAGACTTGAGATCATGTAATTTATTGATGAACTCACAGGTAGAAATTCAGGTTTGTCTGACTTCAAGAACCACACTGCCCAAGAGCAAGTGTTAAAAAATAGTCTTCAGCTATTATAAGCTATGCCCATTATATTAATTTAGGGCTTTTAAGAGAAATAGAACCAAGAGGATATTTATATGCAATATACAATATAAATAGCATAAATATATATATCCTATATGTAATATAAATATCATATTATTTTAGGAAACTGGCTCATGAAGGAACTATCTGAAATCTTTAGGGCAAGCTTTAGGGCAACTCAGACAAGAGATGATGTCGCATTTGTAAGGAAGGCTGGCACTCTTTTCCAGGGAACCTGTTTTTGCTCTTAAGGCCTTCAACTGATTAGATAAGGCCCACCCACATTATTGAGGATAGTTTCCAATACATAAAGTCAACAGATTGCAGATGTTACTCACATGTACAAAATTTCTTCACAGCAATATCCAGACTACTGTTTGAACAAACAACTGGGCACCATTAGCCTGGCCAAGTTGACACCAAAAATTAACCATCATACCCTCTGTTCTAGTTTGCTAGCTGCTGGAACGCAACACACCAAAGACAGGTTGGCTTTTAATAAAACGGGATTTATTTCATTAGTTCTTCAGAGGAAAGGCAGCTAACTTTCATCTGAGGTTCTTTCTTATGTGGGAAGGCACAAGACAATCTCTTCTGGCCTTCTCTCCAGGCCTCTGGGTTCCAGCAACTTTCCCTGGGGTGATTCCTTTCTGTACCTCCAAAGTCCTGGGCCGAGCTGCAAATGCTGAGATGAGGTATGCTGAGCTGCTTGGGCTGTGCTGCATTGTGCTCTCTCATTTAAGCACCAACCAATTAAGTCAAACATCATTCACTGCAGCAGGCATGCCTCCTAGTCGACTGCAGATGTAATGAGCAACAGATGAGGTTCACATACCATTGTCTCATGTCCACAGCAACAGAACTAGGTTCCTTCACCTGGCCAAGCTGACAACTGAATCTAACTACCACACCCTCCTTCTAGTTCTTGGAGCCAGTGCAGGGAACAGGCAATTACCGATTAAATAGAAAAGTCTAAGATACACACAAAGTCCAGATTTTGGAAATGGAATATCATTGGTTACTACTTTAATCATTCTTGTCCTCAGCTTCCTCATTTATAAAATGGAGGGTTTGAACCAGATCATCTCTAATGCTTACACTCCATTACTTGATTTTGTGACCCATATATTTTTACTTGTGATTCTCTAAGCAAAGAAATACCACAAGTGAAAGAGATACATTTTCCTGAAGAACAATGAAAAATCTCTTATGTAGATTTGGGACGTCTCAGCTTATGGCATGGAATGTGGCTCCCCACTTTGGTAGAAAGCCAGGGTTGACATAGAGAAGAATATCTTAGTCAGGTTTCAGACATCCTTTTCATTGTCCTTAAATGTTCCTAAAGCCCAATGTCTCTTCTGTCGTGCATCCTGAAAGCTGTTCCCTTGAAGTCTTACCCTAAACCTCTGGGAACAACCAGAAATGAACTTATGAAACTAGGGATGGCATCCTTTGAATGAATGCTGCTAGACTGCTGCCCATGGCACACATTAGTAATTGATCACTTTCCCTCTAAGCCTAGCTCAGCCATAGACTCATTCATAGAACAATGCTACAGCACATCCTATCAACTGATTGAAGTTAGCACTTCAGAAAAAAAATCTGTTATCTGTGTGCTAAACTAATCCCTCCTTAAAGAAAGAAAAGACAGCTGGCCAGAATCACCTTCCGATAGGAACCCTCCTCTCAGAGGCATTTGCAATTAAAAAGAGACACTTGAAAATATACAAAATAGAAGTCCCCTATAGAATTTCAGACTGTGAAAAAGTGGTGAGCACTATTTAAGAAAAGCAAGGGAAGGATTTCATGGTAATACTCTATGTGCGCCGCAAAAATTGCTGTCTAGGAGAGTAAACTTTTCCGGCTGTGTGGAAAATTTGGACTTTAGATCAAAAACAGGAAATATATAATTACAAGGCATTGTATAATTCTCAACAAATACTATTTTTCACAGCAAACATAATTCTTGCCCAATAAACAGAAATGAAATAAAGTTTAAAGGAACCTTAGAGTAAGGGGAGCCAAGATCTCTGTACCCTACCAGGGTAAAGGCCACTCACACAGTTGCAGGCTTTACACTCATAATTATACCATAAGACTTACTATATTACAAATATTTCTAGTATTAGAAAATTCTTCCTGCACTGAGGCCAGTTATGTTCACTCATGTGAGTTCTAACTGAGCAATACAGAGTGAGTTTGACTTGCCCTCATTCCAAATCATCTCTTCCCCAAGCAAATGTATCTCTCCATCAAGCCCTCTTTTCCCTCCTTTCCTCACATCATAGAGATTATCTCACTTAACAGTGAGTTCTTTTGTAGGGCAATAGGCAGAAAGATTTGTCTGGCATTCCCCTTAGTAAGACTGAGAGTCTTGTGATGGCAGCAGGTTCCTGCATCTCCAGCTTTGAATCTACTGTTCTTAGCACAGTGCCCAGCACATAGCAGAACTCACCATCAGATATGAAATTGAATTAGCTAACAGTGCTCTGTTTTGCTTCTGTTTGCTAAATCTGTCACCCATCGCTTATTTTCTCCCTTGTTTTTACTCATTGGTACATGAAATTGTTTGGAGAAAATGGTAAAAGGGCAAAATGGTTTCATGTATTAAACATCTATTGACTGCCAACCATTTTATTGGATACTTTAAACTTCATATATTTCTTAAAGCCTTTGTGATGTAAGATTATTGTTCCTGTCCTACACAAGGAAATGGAGGATCATGGGAACTTATACAAGTAATTTGACAAAGACCCTACAGCAAGTTAGTAGCAGTAGAAATTTGAACACCCCAACACCTCCCCACCTTGTATTCCCAGCTTAGATTGAATGCTTGTGCAATGTACACTTAGAAAAGGGTCTTCTACCATCATTGCACATCTGACATATGTGATTTTTTGCTTATTATCCATCTTCCCTGCTCAGCAAGACATGGGAACCATTCCGTCTTGCTCATCTTGGTATCCATTATGTCTGGCACACAGTTGCAGTCTAATAAATACTCATTGAATAAATGAATGAGAATTCCCAAAACAATACTATAAGCACTATACCAAAAGAAATCTATGAATATCCTCATCTTATCAATTAAGTGATCATCATCTTCCATTTCAGATGTTGAAACATTAAGAACCTTAGAAGAGTAGAGTCTAGACAGGATGATCACGATGCATGACAACCTTCATTTCCTGGGTTCCCAGTTCTTACCCGTCCCCTCACTGCTAAGCACTCACAGATCCAACACAATCAGCAATTTTGGTGAAGAAAGAGGAAGAGAAAAGCTGTTGCCAATGCCTTAGGCACTCTTCTTCTGTGTCTAAATAATGAAAATTTTAAGGCATTCAACATGATCATACCCAGGAGGTAACTTTTAAAGCAGTTATGAATATTGTTCTACATGGAGAAATAAGTGCTAGAGAAAGTGATGAGATGTACCTATTCGTTGTCAGTAGGGAAACTGAGAGGTGCAGCCCCTTGGAGGGCAGCATGGTGGTTCCATAGGAGGCTATGATCCTGAAACCTCATTGTTCAGTATTTACCTGGAGGAACTGAGTGTGGAGACATGAATGGACATTTCCACACTGGTGCTTATGGTGACAATGTTCTCAATCCACAATGGATGGAGGTGGCCTAAGGGTACAAGGACTGAGGAATGGAAGGGGGAAATATGGTGTATGCATACAATGGACTACTGAGCAGCCCCAAGAAGGATGAAATTGTGAGGTATGCAACTAGGTGAATGAAACTTAAGAACGGTGTGTTGAATGAAATGTCAGAAACAAAAAGACAAATATTATCATGCCTCACTCAAATGGACTAACTATATTATAAAAACTCAGTGAACTGAAGTCGAGAGCATGGGTTATCAGGTTGGGACCTATTGTAAAGGGTCCTAGATTGTAAGCTCTTATAGCAGTCACATGTATTCACAAGTTGTAACTATTATTTCTAACTTCTGAGACACTGGCCTGTTTGTTTATAACCTGGTCATTCCCAGAAACTTCAGGTATTTATGTGATACCTGAGATGCAAAATTAGAACTATGAAGCTATGAAAGTCAGCAGTATACCATATAGGAACTGTTTAAAAAGTTGGGAAAGGGATCTGACTTTGAGTAAAGATATAAATGAAGCTGATTTGAATAAGACTAAGGTAAATCAGAATAAAGGGTAAAGGATAATTTTGTGTGAGACCAAAGGGAGAGATTTTTATTTGGTGCAAAATTTATATTTTGGGTGGTGCTTTTCCTAACTTAATTTACATGGTCAGTTTAGCTGAACACCATAAGTACATGAAATCTTGAATGGGGCATGAGACTTTGTTGGTTTTCCAGGTTAATATGATGCCCTGATATATCCAAGAGTAATTTATTCAGTGATTAAAGAAATATTTGCAAAGTCCCCTTGGGGCACTGGGGAGAAAGGAGTAAATATTCAACTTCCCCATTTGGAGAATTTCTGATATTCTCACAAGCAGTGGAGACAACCAAATCAATAGGCTGAGCCCTCAATCTTGGGATTTGCCCCTATGAAACTTATTCCTGCAAAGGATAGGCTAAGCCTACTTAAAATTCAAACTACAAGTTACCCCAGAGAACCTCTTTTGTTGCTCAAATGTGGCCTCCCTCCCTAAGCTGATGCAGCCAGTGAACTCACTGCTCTCTCCCATTATGTGGGACGTGAATCCCAGGGGTGTACATCTCCCTGACAATGTGGGACAGAACTCCCAGGATGAGCTGGGACCTGGCATCAAGGGATTGAGAAAGCTTTCTTAACCAAAATGAGGAGGAGAAAAATGAGATGATATAAAGTTTCTTATATATTGTATAGATATCTCTTTTTAGTTTATGGTGTATTGGAGTGGCTAGAGGGAAGTACCTGACCTGTAAAGCTGTGTTCCAGTAGCCTTCATTCCTGAAGACAATTATATAATGATATAATGTGACTTTGTGAATGTGAAAACTTTGTGTCTGATGCTCCTTTTATCTAGAATATGGACAGATGAGTAAAGGATATGGATTTAAGAAAAATAATAATGATAGGAGGGGTAAGGGGTAAAATGGGTAGATGGAAATACTAGTGGTCAATGAGAGGGAGGGGTATGGGGTATTGTATGTATGAGTCTTCCTTTTTCTATTTATTTCTAAATAGAAATTCTAAAATATGATCATTGTGATGAATGCACAACTATGTGATGATATTGTGAGCCACTGATTGTACACCAGGTATGGAATGTTTGCATGATAAGATTTACCAATAAAAGTATATTTTAAGAGAAAGAATATTATTCTGGCATTAGAGGACTGAAATTCAAACCCTGGTTCAACCAATTCCTAGCTTAGAAAATTGAACAGATTAGTTTAACTCTTCAAGGCTCAATTTCCCAATTTAAAGAAAGGGAGTTGTTAGGATTATATGAGATAACACATGAAAAGGATCTAGGAGCAACATAAATATTCAGTCTAAGTCAGGGTCCCCTCTTACTATGAGCAGTCCAGGTCAACTATTAGTGGTAGTAACATCTCCTTCCCAGAGGTGACCTGAGCCAAATCCATTGAGACTCTGCCCATCCGGTTCCTACTAGGGAGATGTGACTTCTGTGGAGTAAGGTATTTAGCCATTGAGCAAAAGATGCAGATGGAAAGAATGAATCATGACTACTTAATTAATGTTGTTACCAAATTGACTCATCATATCACTGTGAGAAATAACTTTATAAATTTATAATTTCATGTTTGTTGCTTGCTGCAACATGACTTCAGGTAAAGGTTACAGGTGAATTCCTTTATTTTGCTTTTCTCAGAAACTGAAATTCTCCATAGGACAGATAGGAAGCAGGAAAATTGATTTTTATTTCTTTTCTCCACAACCTGGGAGTAAAATAATGTATCCTATGCAGCAAAAGAATATGAAATGTTATATCTTAAATAACAGAAAGTCATATATTAAAGAAAAACTTTTAGTACTAGGCTTTGCCTCTCCAGGCTCTTTTTCTTGACATTGAATGCCATCACTATATCTCTGCAAGTATGAGTTTTTAAAGTCTGCATTATGAGGGGACATCTATCTATCTATCTTTCCATGCATATACATGCATATATATATACACACTTGAAGTCACAAAAATATAACTCCTTGCATATGTAAACCCTGCAGCAAAACCCCAGAAACAGTATTACTGAGAACTGTCTTTCCCATTCTTCCTGCTAATATCCGAAGATTTGATTGCCTCTCCTTTCTGGTCCAGACAGTTGTGTATGGTAGGAAAAAAAGCAGAGGAGTGCTTGCCTTTTGTCTTTAGATAATGGCCTGAACAGTAAAAAGCAACAACAAAAGAAAGTGCTAGCACAAATAAACATGATTGTCACACCATAAGGAGTGATTGATACCAAAAGAAAGGCTACAAGACCAAAAAGCAGGAGAGACAAAGAACCCAGGAGACCAAATAATCTACACATACATTTGGCATTTGGCTAAAATAGAAGGTATTAACCTTTGGTGATTTTAACTTTAGGTTTCAGCAGCAACCTGGCTTTTGGCTGCTGAGTTTAGCAGAGAGGTAAAGAAAAAAAAATAGGAAGAAAAATTTGACATTGTTATTTAACTTTAGAGAGGCATATTACCCTGGATTTTGGGGGAAAAAAATAAACTGCTCTCATATTACAGGGAAACAGTGTAACACCTTTCAAGTGAGCTTGAGAACAGATCTCCAAGTCCTTTTATGAACTGCCAATAATTCAGCCCTATAAGCCCTATAAGACCCTAACGGACACACCCACTCAAGCAAATATTAGATAGTGATTAATATCCTCTAATTAAATTAGAACTTATCTTTTAAAAACTAGTAATTTGAACAAAAACTACTCCCACATATTAAGCATTTAATCAGAAAAGTAGGGGGTTCTCATGCAGAATGAAAGATGTTTATGAGTGTGTGCATGAAGTGTGTGTGCTTTAGAGTGAGAAATGCGGTCCTAGGAAAGAAATTTGAGATAGAAAGTTGGAAAAACAAGACATTTTCAAGGAACTATCCATTGGGGTTTGTTTTAGTTTGCAAGCTGCCAAAATGTGATATATCAGAAATAGAATGGCTTTTAAAAAGGAGAATTTAATTAAGTTGCAAATCTGTAGTTCTAAGACTGTGAAAATGTTCAAATTAAGATACCAACAAAAGGTTACCTTCAGTCAAGAAAGGCCGATGTTGTTCAGGGTTTCTCTCCCAACTGGAAGGGCACATGGCAAACAAGGCAATGTCTGCTGGCTTTCTCTCCAGGCTTCTTGTTTCATGAAGCTCCCCTGGGGATGATTTCCTTCTTCATCTCCAAAGGTCTCTGGCTGTGTGGGCGCTCAAGCCTTTTCCAAAGTGCTTACCTCTTAAAGGGCTCCAGTAGGCAACCCTGCCTTGAATGGGTGAAAATACATCTCCACGGAAACCACCCAATCAAAAGTTACCACCCACAATTGCATGGGTAACATCTCCATGGAAACAATCAAAAAGCTCCTACTCTGCAATATCGAATGAGGATTAAAGAATTTGGCTTTTCTAGAGTACACAACAGATTCAAACTGTCACAGGACTGATATGCAAATGTAACTGAGGATCCTGAAATACCACGGGGAGTCAGCTACCAAATCCAGCTACCAAATCCAAGAACAAGAGGGAATATTTGTCCCCTTCCCTCCCCTGCCTCATTTACCTTCCATTGCCTTATTTCACACACACATGTATATTTCAACTGAGAAATGTCGGGACAAGGTACAATAAGGCGAAATAGCCACCCTGTACTGGTTTGAAAATATTATGTACCCCAGAAAAGCCATGTTTTAATCCTGATTAAATCTTGTGGAAGCAACCATTTCTTTCAATCTTGATTAAATAATGTATGTTGGAAACTTTTAATTAGATTATCTCCATTTAAATGTGGTATGCCCAATTGTGGATGTGACCATTTTTTGGTTAGATGAGTGTGATTTTCTTGAGTGAAGGTAATCTCTTATTGGTGTCTTAATTCTACCAATTCAAAGTGCATCTTGATTAGTTTCCTGGAATCTTTTAAAGGAGGAAACATTTTAGAGAGAGACAGAAATGACAGAAGCCTCAGAGTTAACAAAGGCAACAGATATAGATGCTTGGAGAACGGTTGCTTCAGAGAACAGAGACAGATGTTTGGAGATGCCTGGAGCCCAGCAGACATCACCATGAGACGTTAACCAATGCAGAATCTGGAGAGAGCCAAGGGAAGCCAAGAGATGAAAGCCAGCCCCAGAGAAGCAGAATGAGGAATCCACACAGAAGCAGAGGCTGAAAGCAACATAGCCCCGGAGCAAGGGACCAACAGATGCCAGCCACATGACTTCCCAGCTGAACATAAGTTCCAGACCCATCAGCCTTTCTTGAGTGAATATAACCTCTTGTTGGTGCCTTAATTTGGACACTTTCACTTCTTATGACTGTAAACTTGTAACTTATTAAATTCCCTGTTTTTTTTTTTTATTAAATTTAAAAGGCATTCCAGTTCTGGTATATCTCATTCTGGCAGCTTACTAACTAATACATACCCCTTGAAATACTTCACTTCCTAATATTCTTTCTGCTCCACTCCTTTTTAGTTGATTGTGGTTTCCTTTATGCGTTCATCTAAGGATTTGTTTTGTTAAGAAAATGAATGAATCAAAACATAACAGTAAGGAACAATGCTAAAATTCAAGGATAATTGTTACCTATCTGATGGTTAGGTTCTGATGTCAACTTGGCCAAGTGATGATGCCCAATGGTCTGGCCAGGCAAGCAGGGTCTGACCATTGTTACAAAGATATTTTGTGGCTAGTTGATAAACCAGAAGGTGTAGGAGACAGGATTAACATAAATCCTGCAGAACTACTTGGGAGTAGATGGCATTAGGGTGGTAGCAGCAGTAAGCTACTTTATGTTATCTGATTTATGTAAGACAGTCTAGGAGGAAGAGAATGTTTGTTTACCCCAAATGGTTATTTTAAGTACAAAGGAAGAACACTGAAAGATAAGAACTTTGTTCCCTCAGGAAATGCATGCATGCCTATTGTCATCCTATGGTATATAACCAGGATCTGGTTAAGAATAAAATTGTCTGAAGTCTGTCTGATGTAAACTCAAGTTCAGACCCCCTGAGCCCATCTGTGTCTTTCTTTCTCTCCTTTCTTTCTTTCTTTCTTTCTCATCATTCCTTAATATCCTTCGAGCTCCATTTCACAGGAAGCAACATTTGGTGCCCAACATGGGGCTCGAAGAAGACTCCAAAACAATATTAAGGAACCAAGGAAAAGTCTCCGTTAGAGGGACGTGTGTCCAGCCAATAGAAGAGGACTCGAGTCATATTGGTAAGTAAGCATTTTCCTTGGATCATCAGGGTAATGGGTAATCACAATGGGTGGCTGGAGGAGTATGTGTGTGTATTGAAAACACTGTTAGAAGATAATGGGGTGCCTGTTAAAACATCTGAATTAATAAGCTTATTTGATCTCATTCAAAAATATTGTCAATGGTTTCATCCTGAGAGTCGTAATATTTTAAATGTAAAACAATGGCGTTTAGTTATGAAGGCTCTTCAGAGGGCCTCTTGAAAGGGGGAGACTGTCCCATTATCAGCATGGACATTGTGTCACCAAATAGCAGCAGCCTTAGATCCCTTACAGTCAGAAAGTGAAGATGGGGAAACCGAGAATTTTTCCCGAAAAAGCATGACTGCTACAGCAGATATAGATGAAAAGGGAGTGAAACTTAGAGATAAGGAGGGTGTAAGTACAGATGAGGAAGATGTTAAATCTATGCACTCACAGTGTTCTTACACCGTAGCCCATACCACCCCTTTTTCAAAGAAGGCAAGCTTCACTTGCCCTCAAGACTTCCCAGACTCTTATCAAACAAAACCTACTTTATATCAGCAAAATTCCATATTCCCTGCACGAATTTGCAATCCACCTTCTGCCCCTATTCCCAGTCCACAGCCTCCTCAGAATCCATTTTTTACAGATACTGGCGATTCAGCTAAATATATGAATCATGTAAT
>PVIY010024221.1:0-38323 GCA_004026745.1 Myrmecophaga tridactyla | reverse complement strand
CTGAATAGATGTGACTGCAATAAGAGCTTACAATCTAGAACCCTTTATAATAGGCCCCAACCTGATAACCATGCTCTCAACTTCAATTCTCCAAGTTTGTATATTATAATTAGTCCATATGAGTGAGGCATAATAATATTTGTCTTTTTGTTCCTGACATTTCATTCAATACATTGTCCTTATGGTTCATTCACCTAGTTGCATGCCTCACAACTTCATTTCTTCTTGTGGCTGCTCAGTATCCATTGTATATATACACGATGTTCTACCTTCCTTCCCTCGGTTGTTGTACCCTTAGGCACCTCCATCCATTGCGAATCACACCACCATAAACACCAGTGTGCAAATGTCCATTCATGTCCCCACACTCAGTTCCTCCAGGTATATACTCAGCAACAGGGTTTCAGGATCATATGGCAACCCCACCTCTAAGCCTCCTCTGGAACCACTATGCTGCCCTCCCAAGGGGCTGCAACGCTCAGCTTCCCTACCAATAGTGTATAGAAACATCTCTTTCTCCACATTTTCTATAGCATTTGTTTCTCTCTCTTCATTTTTAAGTCATTTTATTCACACATCCTACAACCCAACCAAAGTAAACAGACATGCCTTCACATCATAATCTATATGAAGACATTTCCTTTACTTCTGCAAAGACTTAGTTTTGGCATATTGCCTTTGTTACATTCAGTAGAAGCATATTACAGTGCTACTGTTAACTATAGACTCTAGCTTGCATTGATTGTATTTCTCCTGAATACCCTCCCATTTTCGTCACTTCGCAATGTTTTGACATTCATTTGTTCTTCCTTATGCAAAAATGTTCTTATATTTTTTACTGCACTTTTGATGTATAATTGCCTTCCCCCCACTATATACTTTAACAGATAAATGTGTAAAATAACATTTAAAAACTGTTAATTGGCATACAATGTATAAAGAGGTAATCTGAGATAGTAACAATATAAAGGGGAGGGATGGAGATATTTAAGAGTAGAGCGTTTGTATGTTACTCAAACTAGTTGGAACTCATCAAACTAGGTTGTTAAATTGTAATTACAAAGGCAACCACTAAGAAAATAACTAAAAATTATATAAAGGGAAAGAAAAAGGGAATAAAAATTGTAAACTTGAAAAAAAAGCAAATATATTAAAAAAAAAAAAAGGCCGTAATGGAGTAATTGAGGAGTAAAAACCATACAAAACATATAGAAAACAAATGGATAAATGATAGAAGTAAACCCTTCTTTCTAAAATGTTAAATGGTAGAGATTGGAAGACTGGATTAAAAAAATCATTATCCGTCTATATGCCATCTACAAGAGACTCACTTTAGATACAAAGACACAAAGAGACAAAAAAAGGGGGGGGTGGAAAAAGATATTCCATGCAAACAATAATCAAAAGAGAGCTAGAGAGGCTTTATTAGTCTAAGACAAGATAGAATTTAAGTAAAAAAAGATTACGAGACCAAAAAAAAAAGGATATTATAAATTAATGAAAAGTTCAATCCAGTAAGAAGTTATCACAATTATAATAATAATTGTGTCTCACAATAGAGCCCCCAAAACATGAAACAAAAATTGACAGAACTGAAGAGAGAAATAGATAGTTCTACAGGAATAGCTGGAGGTTTCAGTAGACAACTTTCAATAATTGATAGGACATCTACACAAAAGATCAGCAAGGAAAACAGAGGACTTGAGCAACATGATTAACCAATTAGACCTAATGGATATATACAGAACACTCCACCAACGAGAGTATAATAAACATTCTTCTTAAGTGCACAGAGAACATTATTCAGTGTAGCCCATATGTAAGGCCACAAATCAAAATAAGTTTTAAAATAATGAAATTAGACAAAGTATCTTCTTGGACCACAATGGAATAATGCAGAAATAACAGAAGAGAATCTGGAAAATTTATAAATATGTGTAAATTAAACAACATATTAAACAAAAAAATGGGTGAAAGAAGAAATTACAGGAGAAACTAGGAAGTATCTTGAGATGGATGAAAATTAAAATACAACATAAAACTTATGGGACACAGGGAAGTCAATAGTCAGAATATTCAGAATTGGTGCCGCCACTTTGGTAAACAGTTTCAGTTTCTCAGAAATTAAACATGGAATTAACATATGACCTGTCACTTCTACTCCTAGGTATACATCCAAAAGAACTGAAAGCAGGAATTCACACAGATATTTGTACACCAATGTTCACTGCAAAATTACTCACAATACCCAAAAGGTGGAAGCAACCAAGGGTCCTTCAATAGATGAATGGATAAATAAAATGCGGTATATCCATACAATGGAATACTATACTGCCATAAAAAGAAGTGAAATGCTGGTACATGCTACTACATGAATAGTTCTTGAAGACATCATGTTGCATGAACTAAGTCAGACAAAATATAAAGGACAATATAAATATTGTATGATTTATTTTACATGAAATACTCAGAATAAGCAAATTCATAGAAATTCATAAAAAGCAGAACAGTGGTTACTAGAGGTGAGGGAAGGAGTCATGGGGAGTTATTGCTAAAGGAGTACAATTTTTGGTTTGGGATGATGAAATATTCTGTAAATAGGTAGTGGTGAAGTTATACAATATTGTCAAAGAACTTAATGGCAAAACATTTTCCATTTAAAATGGTAAAAAAGGATTTTTATGTTATGTATATATTACCACAATTAAAAATAAAATTATCACTTAATCCAGCAATTTCATTTCTAGGTATCTAATCCAAGAGAACTGAAAACACATGTCCATACATTGTGTATGAATGTTCATAGCAGCTTTATTCAGAATAACCAAAAAGTAAAATCAACCCAAATGTCCATTCCATCTAGCATTGAATGGGCAAATAATACCTGGTATATCCACACAATGGAGTAACATTTGGAAACAAAGTCAGAGAAAGCCATATATTTTATGATTCCATTCATATGAAAGTACCAGAATGGACAAATTTATAGACATAGGTTACTGCTTACCTATGGCTGGGAGGGCAGGGGTAGGGTAGGGAAAGATACGGGAGGTGACTACTAATGAGTACAAGTTTGTTTCTGGTGTGAAGAAAATGTTCTAAAAATGATTGCAGCGATGACTGTACAACTTTGGTAATATATTGAAACCCACTGAATTTATACACTTAATTAAATGGGCAAATTATATGGTATGTAAATTATATCTTAAAAAGTTGTTACTAAGCTTTATTAAGAATTTTAATGAGAATTAAAGTTGTCACTGCAGATTATTTAACAGGAAAATATTTCACGTTAGACATGAAAATGTCTCCCGACACTGTCAAATATTTTCTTGGGGAAAATGTGCTGGTTTAAAAGGACTATGTACCCTAGAAAAGCCACATTTAATCCTGATCCAATCCTGGAGCAACCTTTTCTTTTAAACCCTATTTGGCACTGTATGTTGGAAGCTTGATTAGATTATCAGCACAGAGATGTGTCTCCACCCATTCCAGGTGGATCTCGATTAGTTTATTGAAATCCTTTAAAAGAGGAAGCATTTTGGAAAGAGAGAGAGTGACAGAATGATGGGAGATTCTGAGAACGATGAGAGAGCCACAAGAACCACTGAGTCCACCAGTCAGTGATCTTTGGAGATAAAGAAGAAAAACACCTCCCGGGGAGCTTCATGAAGCAAGAGGCCTGGAGAGAAAGCCAGCAGACATTGCCATGTTCACCACATGCCTTTCCAGTTGATAGAGAAACCCTGAACTCATCAGCCTTTCTTCAGTGAAGGTAAACTCTTGATGGTGCCTTGGTTTGGACATTTTTATAGACTTGTTTTAATTTGCAGATTTGCAAGGCCTTAGAACTGTAAACTTGTAACTTAAAAATTTCCCTTTTTAAAAGCCATAACATTTCTGGTGCATTGTATTCTGGCCGCTATCAAACTAGAACAGACAAATTCCCTCAACTGGTTTAAATCAACATTTTTCAGGGCCTAGAAGCCACCAGCTAGAATCCTGGAATCTTAGGGCTGGAAGGACCCTTACACATTATTCTGTTTACAAATATTCATGGATGGCAAAAAGGCTCAGGAAAGAAGAGGCATATTGATACTGGAAAGAAAACCAGCAACGCAACTCTGTTTCGTTCTATACTATGCTGACCTTCAGATCTGCATATTAGCTCAGCCCTTATAACTTGAAAGGACGGTGCGCAGTGTAAAAAAAAAAAGGATATTAAAGTATAGCCCTCTCGTCAAGGCTGTATTGAAAGCCTAAATTCCCCTTTCAATGTATTCTTTAAAACCCTTTCTATAGGGACCAGCAGCCAGGAGGCAAACACATTCTGCTTAAACCAAGGATGGCTCAATCTCAAGGTCAAGCAGCAAACTTCAGATCAAATGTAAAACCTGCTTCTCACTTAGGCCCTTCCTTCCTAGTACTTAGAGCACAGTGTAGCACTTACTACATTGCAGACTAAATGCCCAGGTTCAAAAGCAAGACTGAAGTGTGTTCAATCACCTCACTGCTTTAACCCCTTACACCAGTGTGTCTCTGTGCAATGTGCTTTATCTCTAAGTTTGTTTCCTTAAAATGGGGATAAGAAGACCTCTGTACCTCAAAAAAGTGGCTGGCAGGATGAAGAAGAAGACTTTGGGGCTGTGTCTGCTCACAGGGAACTATTAGAAGTCAGTTGTCAATGGGAACAACCAAATCAATAGACCGAGCCCTTGATCTTGGGGCTCACCCCTATGAAACTTACTCCTGCAATGGAGAAGCTAAGTCTACCTATAGCTATGCCTAAGAGTCACCCCCTAAAGAACTTCTTTTGTTGCTCAGATATGTCCTTTCTCTCTGTGGCAGGTGAACTCACTGTCTTCCCCCTATGTGGGGCCTGATTTCCAGGGATATAAATCTCCCTGGCAACATGGGACAGAACTCTTGGGATGAGCCAGGACCCATCATCATAGGACTGAGAAAGCCTTCCTGACCAAAAGGGGGAAAAGAGAAATGAGACAAAATAAAGTATCAGTGGCTGAGAAATTTAAAACAGAGTAGAGAGGTTATCCTCATGCTTTAAATAAATATCCTTTTTTAGTTTATGGTGTATTGCAGTGGTTTGAGGGAAGTACCTGAAACCGTTGTGCTCCAGTAGACTTGATTCTTGAAGACAATTATATAGCTATAATAATTTACAATGTGACCGTGTGATTGTGAAAACCTAGTGTCCGATGCTCCTTTTATCCAGGGTAGGGACAGATGAGTAAAAAAAAAAAAAGGATAAAAATAAATAATAGGGGGGATAAGGGGTAAAATAAATTGGGTAGATTGAAATACTAGTGGTCAATGAGAGGGAGGGGTGAGGGATATGGGATATGGGATTCATGAGTTTTTTCTTTCAACTTATTTTTCTGGAGTGATACAAATGTTCTAAAAATAATTATGGTGATGAACACACAACTTTGTGATGATATTGTTAGCCAGTGATTGTACACCATGTACGGACTGTACGTGTGTGATTAGTCAATTTAAAAATAAAAAAGGAGTCAGTCGTCACAAGGTGCAGAGGCACAGGCTGAGCGTGTTCACCATGGGATCGGCCTGCGCCTTTGAGGGCTCTAGAGTCACTGAGATCAGGGTTGTATTCCAGCTCCCTCATCCAGGGTATAACCCTGGCAACACTTAACCTGAGCATTGGTGTCTTCCTCTATAAATGAGGGTGAAGAACACTGGCCTCAGAATGGGGCACAGTATGTCTTCCATGAAGGCTGGTGAGAGATTAAGAGACCTGGCTTACTTCTTGCTTTGGGGAAGGAGAGGACGGAGGAAAGTGCAGCCACCAACCATAGCTACCACTGGCTGACTTATTTCCTTCTTCCTCAAGGATTACTTTCCCAAGACCCTGTCCACAAAAATAACAGGACCTGGGAAAGCCCTGATTTGTCATCACCAGCAGATGTCCGCTCCGTAAGAACAGCTTCATTGTTTAGGGAGAGGGAAGCGCCACACTGGCACGGTTCCCCACTGATCACTAGACAAGAAATATGTTGATAGAAAACCTAGGGACCTGGCGCCACCAAGTGGCACAAAGGGCTATTGTTGGTGTCTTTCTTCTCTCACATTTTCTTTTCCTTCCATCTCTCCATCCTCTTTTCCCCCTGCTTTCCTTGAAAGAGCACCCATTTGATATGCTGCCGTCCTTTAAGGTCGAAAAAGGCTGTGTAAAAAGAAAGAGTTTTAAGATCACACTGAATTCCACTTCAGTTCCTCCCAGAGCTAAATCAGGCCAATGAGCTGATGAGTGTCATATAAATTAAGCCAGCCTACTGCTAAGCTGCCTGCAAGACTATCTATCTTAGGCTTTTGAACTGGCACTCAACAGGCTATAGGCAGAGCTCAGGAATGGCACAATTCCTATGGACTCCCCTTGAGCATTGAATTGCTGTCCAAACGAAACTCTCCCAGGGGTAAGTGAGCACTTGAAGGAGACTGGATCTCCAAGCCTATGAAGGAGAGGATGGCAAATTCTGGCTCTAAACACAGCCTGCTGGCAGATCACATGGAACATGTAAAAACATCTTTAAAAACCAAGGCCGCTCTACTCTCTCAAAAGGCCATCCACACACTATAACACAGGCAAAGCAGAGTTGGCTCTGGGAGGAAATTTGGGCTGTCTTGAGCTAGATAATCCTTTTACTCCAGACACACTGGAGGCCTATCACCATATCCTTCTCTGACCTTTTTTCAGTTTCTGCATGTAATCAGCCTTGAATGATACACTTAGGAAGTTTGGAGCGGTGCTCTCCCCATCTCACATTCTTACCCTCTCAGGAAGGTGGAAGTAAAAACTGTAAAAACTAAAGAAAAGTTTAATCTTCACTGTGCTTTGGGCAAGTCAGCTCTGGTTACGAAGAATGCCTGTGATTTATTTGTGAAAAAGAAAAAGACTTCTTTCCCCACTGTGAACAATCAGACAAGGAGAAAGGATGCAGAAATTCAAAGCCCAACTTGAATTTGAAAGGGCTTTTAACCTATATCTTGGCTTCAATTTTAGAGCAAAGTGATATAAATAATTGTGTACTTTCCTGCTCTGCAAATGTATTAGTCCTTAATTTGATTAAATCAATCCAACAGGAACTATTTATTTTAAAATATGTACAGTAGGATTCTACCTTTATGTACAAATACAAAACATATTTACGTACAGAATACAATCAAAAGTTTATATGAAAACTTTACTTAGCTCTGTGGGGGGAGGACTAGGAGAACAATTTAATTTCTTTGTAACCTTGTACATTTTAATATTTCTGCTTTGTTAACTATAAGAGAAATTAAAGGAAAATCTTTCACTGAGCAATAACTTCATATGCCCAGATTAGGATTTCCAAGGTACTCTGGGTATTTCAGGTTAAGCACAACTAAAGAATTTAGTACCGTATCAAGTTACAGCTACATAGCACAGTTCTGGGCTTCCCTTCCAAAAGGCAGCTGTTTTCATGAGGGAAAATACAGCAGCTGTTTCACAGGTGCAGAGCAGTGATACAAGATGAACTGGTCCCAGAAGAGAAGACTATGGTATCTGTTTAAAATTTGAGGACGAAGAGGCAGAAAACGGTTAGCTCCTGTTTTGAAATATTAAGGAGAGAAGGGTGAAGGCCCTTAATATGGTTTGAGGAAAACAGGCCACAGATGGTTCAACCCCACCATCCCACAAGAATCCAAGTCTAGGGCCAAGCGCTGGGGGATCTGAGTTCTGGCCTTGCTTTAACAAGCTGCGGGCCTTCCAGTGTGTCACCAACATCAGAATTTTAGGCCTGCAAGATAACTTAGCAATCATCCTCACTTGAAAATTTAGGGAAATCAAAACCAGAGTTTAATTTACTCAAGGTCTCATCAATAATATTAGGGGACTACTCACATACTCCATACCACAGTTATATGGGAATATACCCAAGAAACATATATATAATGTCACAACATTTACCATTCAAATTAACATCAACTGATCAAATATTTATTCAGGCCTCAAGCACAAGGAAGTATTTTATTCAACATTTCTTCCCATCTTGACGTCACCCAATACAACTTAACAGGACACCCCATTCCTTATAAGATGGAAACCACAAACACACACTTCCTAAATAATGGTGAGGTGTAACCAACATAGTCTGCAACCTTGAATTTCACTGATAACAGTGATATCTCATTTAGATTTCACTTTTGATTTTGTGGTAATTTAGATGCAAGCTAACCAAAATTGTCTACCCTATACTACATGAAAAATTCCAAAGATAAAAGGAATAATTTACCCTATTAAAAACTGTGAAAGTACTCACTTATAAGCATTGCATTTCTCACAGGGATACATTTTAATCCTGCTTGTTCTGTAAAATGTATAGTCCTGGGAAACAATAAATCTGGACTTCTGTGAAAATGTTCGAAAAATTGGTTGCTTTGTCCATGGTTGTAATTGACAAGTTGTTTCTTTATGACAATATTTGAGACTGTATTTTCATTTTATAAAAAATTCAACAGATAAATTCTACTACTAGACTCTAATCAAGCTGTACACACCAAGACAGCTGCCAAGGTTTTGCTGACCCCACCTCTCAGCTAACCCAGCCCCAGGTTACGTGCTCTACTTCCTTCTGTGAAAGAGAACTCGACACAGCATGTTGGAGCCACACAACTGAATGGAAAAAGGGATATTATACATAAAACTGCACACACGCCTGATAACCACTCAAGAAACTACACAGAGGGAGAGCCAAGAAGACAATATATCAACATGTTATGAGTTAGCTAAAACACTTGCATTAAGAAAGTTCTCATAATCCTACAATATTTAAAAATTTTGTACTATTACTATTTGCGCCAGTTTGAAGTATTATGTACCCCAGAAAAGCCATGTCCTTTAATCCTCATTCAATATTGCTGGGTGGGACCTTTTTGATTGTTTCCAAGGAGATACAACCCATCCAACAGTGGTTGGTAATCTTTGATTAGATGATTTCCATGGAGATGCGTCTCCACACATTCAAGGTGAAGCTGCTTATCGGAGCCCTTTAAAAGGAATCTATTTTGCCAACAGAGTCCACACAGCCAGAGATCTTTGCGGATGCAGAAGGAGAATGCCCCCAGGGAAGCCTTATGAAATGAGAAGAGAAAGCTAGCAGACATCGCCACATGCCTTTCCAGGTGAGACAGGTGTTTTGAACCCATTGGCCTTTCTTGAATCAAAGTATCTCTCCTTGATGCCTTAGTCTGGACATTTTCATGGCCTTACAACTGCAAACTTGCAACTTAATAAATTCCCCTTTTTAAAAGCCATTTCGTTTCTGGTATATTACATTCCAGCAGCTTTTATAAATGAAAAAGCTATTTATTTATGTAATACCTTTCTTAATAGAATGGTGAATTTTCTAAATGAAATGAGTAATGGCATGACCACACCTCTTCCCCATTCCCTTATCCTCAAAGCAAGTTCCTTGAAAGAACTGCTGTAGAAGTACTGGCAAGAGGAGCCTGTTACAGAAAGGAAAAGTGATGTTTGTAAACCTGCAGTTGATTCTGCAGACAGGAGGGTTTCAGCACATAGCAGATTGTGCTACTGCAGTAAGAGCATGGTGGCAGAGTAATAACGCCATACCTGGAGGCAGCAGTGAGCTGATAAAGACCTGCAAGGAAGTCCCTGTCCTGTGGGAATGTCAGAGTAATTTAATCAGCAGCACATCAGCATAGCAGAAAGGAGAAGGGAAATAATAAAGTCAGCACTCAGCTACTGGTAGCTCTTCTATTCAACCTAAGGGAGAAATAAGACCCCAGAGCAGGGTTTTTCTACTATGGGAGTACTGATCTTCTGGGTCAGATAATTTTGTGTCATGGGTCTCTGTGCATTGCAAGATGTTGAGAGCAGCATCCCTGACCTCTACCCACTAGATGCATCCCCTTTGCCATCAGTTGTGACAAAAGTGCTTCCAAATATTACCAAGTGTCCACTGGGGGGCAAAACTATCCCTGTTTTAAAACCATAGCCCTAGATCAACTGGATTGCGAATATATGATCTATCAGCTTTTGAGAAATAAAAGAGATTAAAACTTACTTTATTTAAAAGCATTCTGTAGTAATCAGAAAGCAACAGAGAGAAAAAATGGCTAAAGTGATGAAGACACAATTCACAACATATGAATGATAAATGGCCAATCAAAATAAGGAAAGGGGTTCACCTCACTAGAAATTAAATAAATAAAAACTATAACACTGAGGGTGGGCCACGGTGGCTCAGCAGGCAGAGTTCTCAAAAGATACAAATATGATTGTAAAAGGAATAATCTATGCATTATTTGCAGTAACAACAAAAACTAGAAACAACCTAAATGTCCTCAATGGAAGAGTAATTCTATTATTGTATATCAGAGCAACTAAACACTGTATGCCATTAAAAATTATTAAATAGGCCTATATGTAACATAGGTTGTCCACTATAGGACAATTTCAAGAGAAAAAAAATGTCCTTATTTTTGCCTAAAAAGAGGCATGTGGGCAAAGTAAAAAGTCTGGTGTTTACTTTATTTTTTGGCATGGGCAGGCACCGGAAAACAAACCCAGGTCTCCCGCACGGCAGGCGAGAGCTCTGCCGCTGAGCCACCATGACCTGCTCATGGTACTTACCTTTATGCTGTGGGATTTGAGCCTATTATTACTTTCTTCTTTACACATTTCTGACTTGTAATATTTTATCTTTGGCATGATTTGTTTCAAAATAGTAATAGTAGAAAGAATAACAAGAGTTCTGTAATGATCATACTCCTGACCTCTGGGCCCCCTTGGCCCCTTGTGCCTATCTATCACTCCTTTGCTGAGCTGCAGACACCAACTTCCAGACGGCACTGGGCCCACTCTCACATTTTCTCCTCCCAACAACCCTATGAGAAGCAAATCTTGTTATCCCCATTTTACAGATGAAGGGCTTGAGACTCAGAAGAGTAAGAAAGTCGACTCAAGGCCATACCACAAATAAGTGGAAGACATGGTAAAAGTGTATGCTGCCTATGAAGAGTATGTCAAGTAAGCAACACTCCACATGCTGACAATCTATCTGCAAATCCCTAAGACATGAAAAGCTTTGCCTGGAATCTTGCAAATTGTGCAACCCATTCCCAAAGCTCCCTGGGAACAAACACCAACTGAGGTACTCCCTGCAGGCTCTCTGAGTCAGCCTTTTGGGAACATGATGAGAGCTGTAATCACTGCTCTAAAATCCTACCCTCTGCTTTTCCAGGAGCAGCCAAGCTCACCCTTTAATACCAGCTCTAGCATCTCCCCATCTAGGTGGCCACCTAGAGTTCTAGGTCCCATGACATTAATCATACCCTCTTAGTACATGTCTGTATCACACGTTGCTGTGTGTTCCTTTCCCTGTTAGGACCATATCTTATCTTTACAGCTCCAGCAACAAGCATGGCAAGTAAGATTTGGAATGAGGGAAAATGTTTTGAATTTTCTTTGGCCCAATTCACTCAATATTTAACAAGTTTTCTCTAAACAAAGGTGTTTTCTTCTGTGACTTTTCCTAAACTCCCAAAATGTATCACACACACTTTGCTAAGCTCTGGACACACAAAACTACAAGTTCCTTTAATTGTAGACACCTTCACTTGAGGGAACCAAAAACAAACCAGAGAGTGAAGAGTGAGCAGGGAGAAATCCTGGGATGGGAGGTTAGGGAGGCCAGACTACGTTTGGGTCCTTCCGTGTCTTGTCTTCATTATGTCATCCAAAGTGTTGTGAATTTCCAAAACAGTGAACACAACTCTTAACTGATGTCATCCATGGCCAAATGAGAATGACCTTTGAATTATCAACCTAAGTTGAATTTTCATGCCACCTCCCCCTTCTTTGGGCCTGGACAAATGGAATATGCTCTCAGGGAAGACATCTACAGATGAGTTAGCATTGGAACTGGCAAGATGCAGTGGAAAGAACCTGGGACCTGAAGTTGGAGATGAAGTTCCTGTTTTGGTTCTGTGGTTAAATTCAGTGGGGACTCTGGGCAATCCCTTTATTCCTCACTATTTCCTCATCTACAAGGTAGGGATATAAGCAAGTGTAATTCCATCTCATAAGGCTGTAGTTATTCTTTGTGAAAGTATTTAAAATGTAAAATGGGCTATTCAAATACAAAGTTGGAAAGAAGTTGTAAATTAACATGGGTCAATCTACAAAATAAGCTGTTCACATTAAACCTAACCTATTGCTCAAAAGTAAATAAGCTCAAAGAAGACGCAGATACAATGTCGACCGAGAGTTATTAAAAACAATAAGATAAGGGTGCATGGGTGGTTCATTGGCAGAATGCTCTCCATGTGGGAGAATCCAGGTTTGATTCTAGGACCATGCAATTAAAAAAAAAAAGTGGTTAAAAAAATCCAGATACACCACAATTCCTTCACATACAAAATTTATTTAACAACATGATAAAAAGAATCTGAAAAGTCTAATCTAAACAGAATAAATTTCTTAGGACCTAGCAGCATTAAAAAGTCACTGCCTGAAGGGGGTAAAAACCACACACGATAATCTCAACAGGTGCAAAAAAGGCATTCAACAAAATCCAACATCCTTTCTTGGTAAAAACACTCAGAAAAGTAGAGATAGAAGAGAACTTCTCAACATGATAAAGGACATTTATTAAAAAACCTACAGCTAGTATCACATTCAAAAGTGGAAGACTTAAAACTTTCCCAAGATCAAGAATGTGACGTAGATGCCCATTTTATTTCTTTTTGTGGAAAGGAAGGAAAGGAAGAAGTAAAACTATGTCTATTTGCAGAGAACATGATCTTAATACATAGAAAAGCCAAAGGAATTCATAAGGAAACCTTTAGAGTTAATAAGTGAATTCAGCAAAGTGGCAGGGTACAAAAGCAACACACAAAAAACAATTGTGTTCCTATACACCAGCAATGACAAATCCAGAGAAAAAATTAAGAAAGCCATTCCATTTATATATAATCTAAAAGAACAAAACATCTAGGAATAAATCTAACTAATGATACGAAAGACTTATATACTGATGAAAACTTCAAAACACTGCTGAAAGAAATTAAAGACAATCTAAATAAATGGCCAAACATCCCATGTTCGTAGATTGAATGAGTTAACATTGTTAATATGTCAATATTACCCAAAGCAACGTACAAATTCAATGTAATCTCTATGAAAACTCTAGCAGCCTTTTTGCAGAAATGAAAAAACTGATCCTCAAATTTATATGAACTGCAAGGGGCCCCAAATAGTCAAAACAATCATGAAAAAGAAGAACACGGGAGGACTCACACTTTCCAATTTCAAACTGTATATAAAGTGTCAGTAATTAAAATAATGTGGGGTGGTGCAAAGGTGGCTCAGTGGAAGAATTCTCCACGGCCATGCCACAGACCCGGATTCGTTTACTGGAGAGTACCCATGAAAAGAAAAAAAAAAAAAAAAGGTGCTACTGGCACAAGGACAGGCAAATAGATGACTGGAACAGAATTCAAAATCCAGAAATAGATCCGCACATCTATGGCCAATTGATTTTTGATAAGGGTGCTAAGTACATGTACTGGGAAAAGCATGGTCTCTTCCACAAATGGTACTGGGAAAATAGCATATACACATGCAGAAGAATGAAATTAGACCCTTATTTCACACCATATACAAAAGACAACTCAAAATGGATCAAGGACCTAAATATAAGAGTTGAAACTAAAAAACTTTTAGAAGATAACATGGGGCAAATCTCCATGCCCTGGGTTTTAGCAATGCATTCTAAAATATGACATCAAAAGCACAAGCAGCAAAATAAACACGTAACTTTGATTTCATCAAAATAAAAAACTTTCGTGCATCAAAGGAAATTATCAGGGAAATGAAAAGACAACCCAGAGAATGCAAGAAAATAGTCTTAAACTATACATCAGATAAGGGTTTAATATCCAGACTACATAAAGAAAAGTTATAGTACAACAAAAAGACAACTCAATTTAAAAATAGGCAAAAGACTTTAATAGATTTTTTCCAGAAAAGATATACAAATGGCCAATAAACATACGAAAAGATGCTGGTCATCATCAGCCAATAGGGAAATACAAATTAAAACCACAGTGATACACCATTCACTCACAAGGATGACTACTTTTAAAACGGAAAATAAGTGTTGGTGAGGATGTGGAGAAATTGGAACTCTAGTACATTGTTGGTATGAACATAAAATGGTGCAGCCACAATGAAAAGGAAAATGGCAGTCCTTCAAAAAGTCAAAAATACAATTACCATTCGACCGAGCAACCTCGCTTTTAAGTATATGATAAAGAGAATGATAACATACTGCAAGGTTTAGAGCAGCATTATTCACAATAGCCAAAAGCTATCAAAATAGCCAAAAGCGTCTAGTACTAAATGAATGGATTAACAAAATATGGTGCATACACAGTGGAATATTATTTGGCCATAAGAAAAACCGAAGTTATAAGACATGCTACAACATGAAGAACTTTGAAAACATTATATTGAGTGAAATAAGATACATAAGGACAAAATTGTACAATATCACTTATAAGAGCTGACTAGAAATAGCAAATTAGAGGTTATCAGGGGAAGGGGAGAAGAGGAAGGGGGAGTGTGTGTTTGTAAAATTTTTAAGTCACTGCCTGACAGTTTACTCTCTAAGAAAACCAATAGTTTCCATACAACCATGGAACTGGGCAACTCTGAATTCCATAAGGCAGGCAACAAAGCTGGGAACTCAGATAAAGGTATCTGATTAATTCCAAAAAAAGAAGCTCGCCAGTTGAGCAGAGATGAAAATTATTCCTTCTGACTGCTGAAATCATATTTTTCCCTTTTAAGGCCTTCAACTGATTTGATGAGACTTCTCTCATTGTTGAAGGCAAGCTCCTCAGTTGATTGTAGACTTAGTCACAGATGTAAGCAACTTAATGATGATTTAAATACATGAAATATTCTCACAGTAATAATCAGACTAGTGCTTTCTTGACCAAACAACTGGACACTATAACCTAACCAAGGTGACACATGAATTTCACTATCATAGTTGGGTTTTCTTTTCTTTTTTTAAAACATAAACTATGAAATCAAATTAAAAATCACAGGGAAACTGAGTATTTGCACCTGTTATATCTGCAGAAGCAGAAAGCAATAAAGAATGAAAGCATTCAGAAAGGTGCTAATGTATCTTCATTTGAGAATTGGCTTAATACTGGGATACTGCAACAGGACACAGAGACAAGGTGGCCCATGATTTTCCTGAAGTTCCCTTTGTACAGTGGCTGAATAGAACACAGTGATTTCAAAGGAAATGCGAACAGAATACTCCAGGACAGTAAGTCAGAAATTTTGGCGAAACCTTTTTCTCACATAGGTACACAAGCATATTCAATACCACTAGAAAATAACCTGCATGTATGTGGTGCTAACTGCTAGAAATTTTGCATAGAGTTAGTATGGAACAGTGTCTTTGACTTTTCAGGTAATTTTATGGTGTCAGGATATGGTTAATTCCTTGGTCTTCAAGGTCTACTTCTGCAGATGCTGTTAAAATAAAAACAAAAATAACCCCCTAGAGAGAAAATCCACATTCTAAGAGACAAAAGTATTTTATCTGGGCAAAAGGATAATTTAACTCATGAAACTCAAGAACACAGGAAAACAAGAATAATGACGACAATAAAAAATAATTTCCTTGAATATATTTTTCTACACAAAACATTATCACTTTCCCAATACTCCAAAGATCTCCAATAAATAATTTTACAGCAAAAGGGCCCAGATCAGAACTGTAAGTAAAAATTGACCCCCAACAAGTGGAGAACACAAGTCACAGCACTCTCACAGGAACAGTGGTAGAGCCATACAAGAATGTCAAAACCACCTAAAGCTCGGCCTGCAGTTTTGCCTTTTGTGAATGTGAATGGGTAGAGTTTCCACGTTGCTTTACAGAACAGTTCCATCTGGTAAGGTCCAGGCGATGAGTGAAGCCAAAGAGCACAATACAAGAAGTAGTTTCCCACAATGCCTTTGTCCTCTGACCAATGCACTAGGTTTGAATGTTGAAGTCTGGCTTCAGGCTGGCATTTCTTCAGCAGGGTCTCTTTTTGCCCATGCTTTAAGTCTTCTGCGCCTATCATGCAGGGAAGAGCTCAGGAGGGCTCTCACCATAGCAATACTTTGCTATGGGATCCCTATAGGTATTCTCATGTTGCACGCTCTGTTGGCAAAAGGGAAGAAGACAAAGAGCACCATGAGAGAAAGCAGAATTCCATACCACCTTCCTCTCAGAACAGTGAAAGTCCAAGCAGGATTTCTATCAGACATGCCCTGGAGGAGCCTGGCTGCGTTCATCTCTGAATGTCACTAAAAGACTCCATGATGCTTTCTGGAAGAAAGAATGCTCAACAAAGACTGCCAACAAAGAGCATTAAAATGGAAATAGCATCATTGCATGAATGCTTCTTTTTACATGTAATAGTAAGTTTTTAAACTTGCTGCAACCTGGGCATCTCAAGACAACTAACGTTTCTCAAAAATTCTACCCTAGATTAAGTTCCAACAGGTATTTTGCATCTGAATCTGTGCATCAAAAAAAGTCAGTTCCTGGTAATGAACCATGTAGAGAGACTAAGGAGAGGCACTTCAAATAGCTTTCATAAAGTTTATTTACCTAAAAGTTTGACACACAAGCCAAACTCCACAATACCAGGTAAGCCTCATTTAGCAAACTAGAAATGTGGTTTAATGCAGACAATTATCCCCAAAGGCTAATTTTTCAGCCAAAAACTTGAGTTTTTTTGGCTAACGTTTATTACTTAGACCAAGACCAATGCTAAGGAACTATATTTTAAGTATTAATCCAATTTAAGAGACATATAGCCAAATCCTATCTTTCTTGGGATACTGTTATCAAAACAAATTGAATGGCAATCAGGAAATCTCTCCACAATAAAAAGGCTGAGAAAGGACAGTAGTTTCACTAAAGATTGGAAATAACTCCTGGATTTTATAAGTTGAGGGAAAAAATACTTCGCCTTGACTAGCATTTCTCAGATATAAAGAGAATGTGAATTAAAATGAGTCATGTGCTCAGCTTTCTTCCACATTTCCTTTAAAGCTATTCAAGTGGAAAGCTCTTTAAGCAAAACAAGACCATCAGGAATTTCTTAATGTTTTCAGATGCTCATTATAATCCCTGAAACATTTACCCAATGACACTGAATGCTCTCAGAGTAAACCACATACATAAAAGAGAAGTAAAATCAAAAGGTAGAATACAGAAATCTGGCAAAGGGTACAATAGTTCTAGAGAATGACAAATGAGGCCGTTATCTCAGGCGAAGCCAGTATAACCTTGGACAAACTACAAATAGAAAACAGAAGAGGTACGCTTATATAATAAACATGTCTGGTGATTTCACCAAGAGAGCTAGACAAATGCCCAACCACAAAGCTGAGAACAGAGCATAGAGAGCATTAGAAAGGCAAGAAACTTTCAGACACTTTCAGCAGCAAGTGCAACATTGATGCCCAAAGAGCAAAGCATTTAATGACAGTATGCAAATAAGTATTGAGAGCTTGACAACCTACAGATTTATTTGGGTATTTTTAAATACACACCTGCCCAAATCCTTGAAGTTCTAAAATAAATCACAACTCTGTCTCAGAACAAATTACTACTTACTCTAAACAAGCAGTTGCAGGAAAGCCTTAGTCAAATTTCAAAGACAGGGAGAAGAGAACCACTCTCAGGAACTGGACTATAGGGATACCACCCAGACTTAAAAATAATTGTAAGCATCCACTGAAAATGCAGACATGCCAGAGAGGAGAGACACAAACTGATTAGACCTTGATTTAATATAAATGTTTTATCCCCAAACTTGTATAAACCTCACTTTGACATTCTACCAAACAAAACCAAATGAAGCTTTAAAAGGCTTCATTCGAATCTCCTCTAGTATCAGCCTACAAAAAGGACCCCAGTGTAGGTTTTTCAGTTTTCTTCTGGCCTCTGATTCTCACCACCCCAGTCAAATATCACAGTTTCTGACCTGAGACGAGGTCCTACATTTTGCCAAACACAATTCAAAGTGATCTTCCACCGCCATGAAGAGGTTCTGGAATGCCACAGCTGCCCGGTTGAGGAAGCGCTCCAGGAGAAGTTGCTATGGAAACAAAAGTTTGTACCTGTAGTGAATTCCAGAATAAGCCAGCAAACGTAACCTTGGATAGCGCTCCTAAAGTAAGGCAATGCTAACAGAGAGAGAGAAAGCTGGGATCTTACCCATTAACTATCTGATTGGCAATACAATGGTTCATTCTGCAAAAGAGCCATTCTTGTAACCTCGTACTTGTAGACAAAGACTACCTCTCAGTAGCAATTTCTGACATCTACAAAGTTTTTTTCTATGTTCTATTTTCAAAAGGATCACACAGTAAAGGTCTAATGTTCACCGTAAAATAAAAGCAGATAGGAAAAGAGGGGATGTGGAAGCAGGTGCCAGGAGTCTACACACCTTGTTGGGCTGCAGGCAGCAGGAGACACAGTACTCGTAGGCGCTGCAGCAGCCATTAGACAAGCAGCCATCACAGCAGTATTGCTTTGTGCTAGGCACATTGACTTGACAGCAGCCATTCACCAGCAAATCCTTCCTTTCACAAACATATCCTGGAAGTTAGAGACAAACCTTAGCATATAAAACCAGCAATCCCCACACTGCTTTACTGGGAGTGAGCATGAAGAAGCAATGAAAGTGTTGCAGGCATAACCACAGATAGAGAATCTGGAGTCAGGGGTATCTTAACCACGAAAAAAAAAAAACAGAAATAATGTGATCAGGGCTTGCTTCCTGTATGCAATTTGAAGAAAATATGGACTCTTGGTTATAACAAAGTTATGCATCACCACTGCTTCACGTCTTTGATTTAATCACTATGTCACACTGAGCCCATGTTTTCTTACTCAAACTGATGCAAGTCAATCTTTCATCTATGGCTGAAGAAAAATGTTAGTCTTTTGCAAAGAAAAATCTGAAAACAGGAATTATTAGGGCGTTCATTCACAAAAATGAGGTACTTTTAGACAAAAAATAAAAAATATACTCTTTGGGGGTGCAAGGGTAGTTCAGTGGTAGCATTCTCGCCTGTCATGCGGGAGACCTGAGTTCAATTCCCAGCCTGTGCACTTCCCTTAAAAAAAAAAGTATGTATGTATGTATGTATATATATATATATATATACACATACATACATACATACATACTTTATATATATATATATATATATAGAGAGAGAGAGAGAGAGAGAGAAAGAGACATACAATGCTTGGAAGATATTTTTTTAAGAATCAGTCACACCTGATCTTTATCAATTGATTTAGTTGTTTATACATACATATGCGAGAGATTCAACTATTTCTCAGTACTAGGGAACACAGACTTCTCTGCTAAATGAAGAGAAACCTCTAATATCCTTCCTTCCTCATAAATCCCAAAATCTATAGACAAACACACATACACACACCCTCCAACCCATCAATTCACACTCAATTTTAAGGAAAGAATCTCTTTACAAGAGCAGCTCAAAGCTGCTAAGGAGACATTTCTCTACAACCTTCTGGGAGAGGGACAGAAAAATGTGAAGAATAAGTCCATGAGGGACACTACTTAACCCCTGAGAAATCCACAGGTGCACACATGGACCCACAGATGTGAAGCAGCTGTTCCCAGAATCATTCCATTCCAAATGCCCCAGCTTCTTAATCCTTGGAGACTTAGGTGAAGCAAAGGGTTGTTTTCAGAAACTGCTCTGGAAAACAGCCTGTGCAAAAGCAGGAGGCACCACTAGCATAAGGACTATGAGAAGATACTAAAAGGGCTCTCCACTTAAACACTTGGGAAAGTGAGTCCTCAAGAGAATTAGATCATAGTTACCTGGAAGCAAGTGCTTTCTTTTGCGTGTGTGTGTGTGTGTACGCTTGCGCATGCACACTTACTATGCTATTTTTGCCTTGCAAATTAAGACAGTAGTGTTTTAATGCCATAGTAAATGTTTCTGGGATTATTCCTAACTATTCCTACCCACTTCTTCATAGGGATTATAAATAACAACAAAAAAATACAGATGCATCAGCATTTTCCTCTAAATTCTGGCCAAAATGACAAATATGCTGCAATTCTATCACTTCTGTATCAGGATGATGTAAAATACTACATGACCTATACTCTATTTGTTGAAATTATCTTTCTACCCTTTCCTTTTAGGTCTTCTTTTTCCTCCAAGTGCTAACTTACAGTACTATAACCTTGAAATTACAGGTTTCATTTCTAACTTCTGGAGAAAGAAAATTCATCAAGATCTTTCATTTTACATTCTAAATCTACTCATGAGAACTTTCTTTAGAACAAGGAGTTCTATGAGATCACAACCTTAAGGTGTTTTGCTATTGTCTGGGAAATTTTAACCTATGAAAAGTTTATAATTCTAATGGGCTGTCTTATTTAATAATGTTCTACCCTGGTAATATTCGTGTTGGTATCTATGTTGTAAAAGGCATACATTTTTGTGAGATTTCTCCCACATTCATGGTGGTGAAATAAAATCTACGGCTCTTGGATTTTATTTATTTGTTTGTTTATTTCTTGAAATATTTAACTCAAGGTATCTGAGAGTCTGTTTCACCTAAATGCAGTATAAGAAATGTACTCTTTTGCTAGCTATGACAAGAAAATGAAAAATTGTGTGTATAACCCAATACTAAATATTAAGTCAAGGCCTGAGATTTCATATTTTCTCACTGAATGTGCTACAAAGAGTCTGAAAGAAAAAAAAAACACTAAATGGGAAGTCAAGACACCTGATCCTAGTACAGATATTCCCACTGAGGAACGGTCATCTTGAGAAAGTAATTTCCCATCCCTAAACCTTACTGTGTTTAAAAAACAGGTTATTTGCTATATTTGCTTCTTAAATGTGATCTTAAAATCAATCACTGACGAGTTGGGAGTGGATTTTTGTGCAAAATTTTCCAGCTCTTCTATTCTATTGGCTTCACCCTTCATCTCCAAATAATCCATTTCTTGTTGATGACTTTGAGAAGATCTTTCTGGAAAAGTTATTTATTTACTTATTTATTTATTTTAATTCATGGGGAACACAAACTTTTCAAAAAACAATAGTGCATCCAAGATGTAGTGGAGAGGCTGGAGGGAACTGCCTGAAAATGCAGAGCTGTGTTCCAGTAGCCTTGTGTCTGATGCTCTTTTTATCTACCATGTCAACAGACAAGTAGAACATATGGAATAAAAATAAGTAATGGGGGAACAAATGTTAAAATAAATTTAGTTTGAAATGCTAGTGATCAATGAAAGCGAGGGGTAAGGGGTATGGTATGTATAATCTTTTTTTTCCTGTTATCGTTTTATTTCTTTTTCTGGAATTGATGCAAATGTTCTAAGAAATGAACATGCAAACTATGTGATGATATTGAGAATTATTGCTTATATATGTAGAATGGAATGATATGTTAATGTTTTTGTTTGTTCTTAATTTTTTTAAATAAATAAATAAATTGATTTAAAAAACAAACAAACAATAGTGCATTGTGCTTTTCACTTTAAAGACCACATGGGGGCAGTGAGACGGTGGCTCAGTGGCAGAATTCTAGTCTGCCAAGCCAGAGACCTGGTTAAATTTCCGGTGCCTGCCCATGTTAAAAAAAATAATTAATTAAAAAAAAAAAAAGACCATATGCATGTGTCTTCATTTTGTTTAGCTTCATCAGGTATAGATGAAATATAATATACTACTACCAGTGCCAATTTCAATACTGTCATGTTCATAATTCACTTGTTCTGGGACTTGTTGAAACAGAGTAAGATTTAGTCTGGTAAGCAAACAAAAAGCCCACGTTAATTCAAACCACTTGTTGAAAAAGGAAAAACAACCCATCAAACAATCAGGGAACTGGGAACACTGATTCAATATATGACATTAGGAATAACTGTTACCTTTTATTGATGTGATAGTGGCATTGTAGTTACAGTTTATAAAAGGAATACTTGGCAATCTTGGGCAAATTCCTTTACCTCTTGGTGCCTCTGTCTTTGCTTGAGGATAGCAGTACCTACCCTCACAGGGCAGTTACAAAAATTAAATAAGATACACAAGACAGGCTTTTAACCCAGGGCCCAGCATACAATGTTGCAGACTAAGATTACAGGGAGTGTCTATTTGAGAAGACTGAGCCAATCTTAAAGCAGTGTGAGCCCGATTGGTTGTCTTGTCTAACCATCTCACCAATGTAGCAATCTCCTTTATTATAGCTTAAAAGAAAGTGAGAAAAACTGGAGAGAAAGTACCAAAGCAGACAGACTGATCTCTTAAGTGTAAATGAACACACTCTGAATGTGTTTATAATTCACTTGAAATAATTTGTTCAGTCAATCAACAAGTATATTTCTAACATTATACACCAGCACCATAAGGACATTATTGGGGTTACCAAGGAGAAAAACTGAGCTCTTATCCAACAGAATTCACCATCAAGATGAGAAGGAAAGTCTGGCATGAATTGAAAATACTGGAAGGTGGGGAGAGATTGCAAGACATGACCTAGGTGCAAAATTTATAATTTTGGTAGCACATTATCTAATTTAACTTGTATGTCAGTTTATTCGAACATCATAATTACATGACATCCTGACTAGGGAGTGAGATCTTGTTAGTTTGTAAAAGTTAGTGTGATGCCCTGATACATCCCAGAGTAATTTTGGCAGAGAATAAAAAAATATTTGCAAAGTCCCCTTGGGGGACTGGGGAGAAAGGAGGAAATATTAAACTTCACCATCTGGGGAATTCCTGATATTCTCATAAGCAGCAGCGACAACCAATTCCACAGACTGGGCCCTCGATCTTGGGACCATATGAAACTTACTCCTGAAAAGAAGCAGCTAAGCCTACTTACAATTATGCCTAAGAATCACCCCCCAGAGAACCTCTTTTGTGGCTCAGATGTGCCCTCTCTCTCTAAGCCAACTCAGCAGGTGACCTCACTGCCCCTCCCCACTATGTGGGACATGCCTCTCAGGGTGTAAATCTCCCTGGAAATGTGGGCACAGTTTGACTTCCAGGGTTGAGTCAGGACCCAGCATCATGGGGTTGAGAAAGCCTTCTTGACCAAAAGGGGTGAGAGAGAAATGAGACAAAATAAAGTTACAGTTGCTGAGAGACTTCAAATAGAGTCAAGAGGTTATCCTAGAGGTTATTCTTATACATTATATAGATATCCCTTTTTAGTTTATGGCGTATTGGAGAGGAGGGGAGGGGAGGGAAGGGAAGTACCTGAAACTAGTGAACTGTATTCCAGTAGCCTTGATTCTGAAGATGATTATATAAGATACGGCTGATGCTTCCTTTACCCAGGGTATAGACAGATGAGTAAAAACATAAGGACAAAAAACAATAGGGAGGGATAAGGGGTAAAAAAAAATTGGGGTAGATTGTATTACTAGTGGTCAGGGAAGGGGAGGGGTAAGGGGTATGGGATGCATTCTTTTCTTCTTTTTTCTTTGTATTTCTTTTTCTGGAGTGATGCGAATGTTCTAAAGACGACCATAGTGATTAACACAAACTATATCCTGAGCCACTGACTGTATACTTTGGATGGACTGTATGGTGTGTGAAGATATCTCAATAAAAACATTTAAAAAAAAGTGATCTAGGGACGCATGACAAGATGCTAAAACTGTAAGTTAGAGGCACTGGGCAGGCACTGGGAATCGAACCCGGGTCTCCGAGCATGACAGGTGAGAACTCTGCCTGCTGAGCCACTGTGGCCCGCCCACAAAGAACTTTTAAGAGTTAGCCATCGTCTAAATGTACAAATTTTAAAAATGTTTTTGCATGAGGAAGAACAAAGGAATGTCATTACTTCAGGGTGCTGAAAATAGATGATAATATCTTAAAATTTTAACTTATGTGCAATACTAAAGCAAAAAATGTTTATTTGGTACAAAATTTATATTGTGACTAGTGCATTTCCTAATATAACTTATGCAGACAGCTTAATTGAACACCATAAGTACATGGAACCTTGAGTAGGGCATGAGATTTTGTTGGTTTGTCCAGAGTGATGCCCCAATAAATCCCAGAGTGATTTGAACAGTGAATAAAAAAGTATTTGCAAAGTCCCCTTCAGGGAATGGTGAGAACGGGGGAAAATTCAACTTTCCCAAGTTGAATTCTTGATATTCGCACAAGCAGTGCAAACAACCAAAGCTACAGGCTGAGCCCCCAATCTTGGGGTTTGCGCATATGAAACTTAACCCCACAAAGGATAGGTCAAGCCTATTTAAAATTAGGCCTAAGAGTCACCCCCAAGAGAAGCTCTTTTGTTGCTCAGATGTGGCCTCTCTCTTCCCAGCCAACACAACAAGCAAACCCAGTGCCCTCTCCCTGTCTACATGGGACATGACTCCCAGGGGTGTGGACCTTCCTGACAACGTGGGACAGAAATCCTAGAATGAGTTGAGATTCAGCACGAAGGGATTAAGAAAACCCCTAGAATGAGCTGAGACTCAGCATCAAGGGATTAAAACCCCTAGAATGAGCTGAGACTCAGCATCAAGGGATTGAGAAAACCATCTTGACCAAAAGGGGGAAGAGCAAAATGAGACAAAATAAAGTGTCAATGGCTGAGAGATTCCAAACAGAGTCGAGAGGTTATCCTGGAGGTTATTCTTACGCATTAAATAGATAGCACCTTGTTAGTCAAGATGTAATGGAGAGGCTGGAGGGAACTGCCTGAAAATGTAGGGCTGTGTTCCCGTAGCCATGTTTCTTGAAGATGATTGTATAATGATATACCTTTCACAGTGTGACTGTGTGATTGTGAAAATATTGTGTCTGATGTTCCTTTTATCTACCTTATCAAGAGACAAGTAAAACATATGGAATAAAAATAAATAATAGGGGGAACAAATGTTAACATAAATTTAAATTGAAATGCTAATGATCAATGAAAGGGAAGGGTAAGGGGTATGGTATGTATGAATTTTTTTCTGTTTTCTTTTTCTGAATAGATGCAAATGTTCTAAGAAATGATCATGATGATGAATATGCAATTATGCGATGATATTGTGAATTACTGATTATATATGTAGAACGGAATGATCAAAAGTTAAGAATGTTTGCGTTTGTTGTTATATATATTTTTTTAATTTTAAAATTAATAATAAATAAATAAATAGTCATTGAACCAAGCTTCTCTGATACTGAGAGAGAAACCTTGAATGACAGGTGGGGTATGAAAGATAGAAAAGATATGAGGAGTGTTGGAAATGAGCAAGAAGGAGAATGTATTGGAGAGCAACTTCCATAAAAGGCCCCACAAATGGTCCCACCAGTGTACTTCACTGAATGCCAAGAGGATGAAGACTGACCTTACCTAGCTCATCCGTGATGAGATGCTTCCCTTGAATGGAATTACGGCACTGATTGCCTGGTCGACTGCTGTTGCCCAGGTTAAACTGTACTTTCCAGGGAATGGGCTGATCATGGTCTTGAATCTGCAGGAGATTCCGATCTCTCACTGCCCTCTCCTCCTACAAAGACCAGAAGTGAGAAGGTTAAAGTATTATTTCTTGTACTTTCACTAATTTCTCACAGAAACTACATAACTACGGTAAAAGGGCAAAAATATTGTAAGGAGTATGCACAACTGGATTTTGCAAACTGCTCCTCTCTCCAAGTAAGTCTGAGCCAAAGGCATAGATGCATAATAAACCTGGAGAAAAAGTAATGCATTAGGGCTATGCTTCAAAACCGGCATACTTAGACACACTGCCCCTGGGTAACACTGTGCATTATAGATGTGTGTCTGATTCCTGAAGTGTTAATTTTAAGAAAAAACTTGGAAAGGAGAATTTTTGAACTATTTCTTTCTACTGTTATTTTTTTATATATTTTTTATATATTAAAATAAATACACTGGGGAATAGAATTCATAATTTGGATACATTTTTAAAATAGGAGACATCAAAGAAATTTTGCAACTGTCATTTCAGACAACACCTAGACACCTCTAGAGCACGAGATCACTTTCATTTACTGTCAAGCGTACTTCAATTTGCATGTATGGAAGTATCGAATTAGGAAGTTGATTATGGGGCAAGCTAAAGCATGTCAAATTGCAAATTTCTTCTGTCAAAGAATACTGCAAAAACTGGAGCATAAGTATGCAGGTGACCATCTTGGTCACCCAGCCCTTTATCCACATATGCAAAGGGAAGAGCTGCCCCTAGAAAGGCAAGAGATTAGACCCCTTTTCCCTAGCCTGGAAACTGTGTCAGGGAGGTGAGCTTTCAAATTGCCTTTTTGGTACTATTAAAGGAACCAAGGAGGAGGGTGCCTGAGTACCAGAAAACAAGCGAAGCATGAGAAAGCCATTTTCTGAATCCTTAAACCTATTATTGAAAAACAAAACAATTACAAGATTCCCTCCTAAAGGCTTTTATGTACATGAAACATTCTACCATTATAATAAAATGCCAGTATTCAGTGGTTTTTGCATTAAGAATACTCTGTCATGTGTTGGTGTTCAAGCAGAAAGGACTGACCTTGAAAGTTTGGTGGTAAATTTATACATATATAGAAAAAAAAAGGTGGGGGAACAAATGTTAAAATTTAAAAATATACATATCGGGTAGATGGAAATACTAGAGGTCAATGAGAAGGATGGGTAAGGGGTATGGTATGTATGAGTTTTTTCTTTTTTCTTTTTATTTCTTTTTCTGGAGTGATTCAAATGTTCTAAAAAATGATCATGGTAATGAATATACAACTATGTGATGATATTGTGAGCCACTGATTGTATACTATGTATGGAATTTTTGTATGTTAAGAATGTATGTGCTTGCAATTTGTTTTAGCAATAAAAATTTTTTTAAAAATAGAAAAGATCTTTACAGTTACTAAACTTTATTTAGGAAAGTAAACTAGTAAGATCTATTAACATTTCAAATACACATGTCCACATGGCCCAGCAAAGGGATTTTTTGAGGGCATCTATAGAAAGCACCAATGTATAAAGATGCAACAAGGATACTTATTACAGTATTGTTTAAAGTATAGGAAAAAATCTGGAAACTCATCAACAGACAAGTGATTGAATAAAAAGCAGTATAGCCATATTATTAAAAACAAAAAAAAAAAACTAGCTACAATCAATCTCTATCTAGGATAGCAGTTGTTAGGCTTGACATATATTACATCATGAAGGGAGTTAAAAAAAAATTGATTCCTAAGCCCAATCCCAAGAGTGGGTAAGAATCTCTATGGCTAGGACTTGGGAATTCATATTTTTTAAAGTACTGCAGATGATTTTAATGCACAGACAGGGTTTCAGACCATTGGATCCCAGGGTTTATTTAGTGATAAAAGCAAGCTGGAGAATAATGTGTATGTTATCACACATTATACGATCATAACAATAACCGTAATTATAAAATACACCTAGAGGTTTATAAGAACTCAGCTAAAGGTATAGATACTCTGCAGTCTACTAACATGGAAGAAGCAGAGGTGATTATTAATATTACATTTAGTCATCTTTGAAATGTTGATATTTTCACTTTAAAATAAAAATTATAAAATGTTAAAATATGATTAGCATTCAAACTAGGGGAAAATGTGTTGAGCTGTGTTCCAGTAGTCTTGATTCTTGAAGATGACTGTATAATGATATAGCTTTTACAAAATGACTGTGTGACTGTCAAAACCTTGTGTCTGATGCTCCCTTTATCCAGGGTAATACAGATGAATAAAAAAATATGGATTAAAAAAAAAAACAGGAGAAAATGAGTGGGAGTCTATAGGAACTCTGTACTATCAGTGCAACTTTTCTGGAAATCTAAAATTATTCCAACAAATTTATTTAAAACACATACATACAATTTCCAATATTAAAGAAAAAGATTACCCATAATTCCATCATGTAAATAAAACTATATTTATTTGTGCATATTATCTTCTAGCCTTTGACCTCTGGCATTTATACTACAAATTAGGATACTCTGCATTCAGCTCTTCTTGACACTAATTGGGTAGTAAACCATTTTCAAGTACTTACATTGTCCTGATAATCACATTTTCAAGGCTACATAATAATCCATCATGTTGATATGCCATAATTTGGTAAACACATCCTCTATGATGAACATTTAAGCCCATTCCAGATATTCGTTTTCATAGCTAGAATTGCAATAAAAACATGGAGCCTTTTTTATTCTCTTGAGTAATTTGTAGTGGTAATTATTACCAAGTAGAGCCAATGCTTTATAAAGTAAAAACTTTCCAAAAGTTATACCATTTATAATATCACCACCATTAAAATAAAGAACAATTTTACCACAACTTCACCACTATTAGATTTTGGTCTTTAATTTACAAAGTGTATCTTTCAAGGTGGCTTTAATTTGCATACTGTGCCCTCCCCCTCTCTTTTGTGTGTTTTTTTAAGTGAGGCATTGGCACTAGCAGGTCCAAGGCAGATTATAAAATAACAACCAATTTCTTGGTTAGTGCAAGGAGAAAGGCTAAGTACAGAAACCTTGGGAATAGAGTACAAATCACTTAGGTCCATGCCGCTTAACTACATGTAAATTCATATTCCTCTGCCCTACTGGGACCATATCGCTTAACTGCATAATCACGCTATGTGCAAACTAAACTGAGCTTCAAATGTTACCCTAGATCAATTAATAGCCGTAAAGACTATCAAGAGGCTGGTCAAAATGCAGTAAATTGGATTTTACCACATGGTTAAAAGTACTCTTAACATTACTCCCAAACTATTCTGATATTCTTCCTAAAAGAAAAGTTCATGGACAACTGCATCCTGGAAGGATCTCTTCCACTAACTGCATTCCTGGTAAAAAGAAAGCAATTCTCCCAGAATTTCAGCTTGCTTTCAACACAAATATTCAAGACCTTGCCAGAAAACTGTGTAAGACTGTGGAATGACACAGCAGCAAATATAATTAGCACATGATCACTTTTCTGAAGGCCCAGTCTTGCAAAAGCACAGGGAAAGGGGCACAAGGGGGATTCTTTCATTAGATGAGTGGTTTTAAACCTTATCCAAAATGTTCCAGCTACACTATTAGGCTGTTTCAGCTTTAAGCTTCTCCCCCCCACATATTTTTTTCATTCAAGATTCATTCAAAGGTATACATCTAATTCTTACAATGCACTAAGGAAGAAAGACAAATGCAGACAGGATCTCTGTTCTCCAAGAGCCTCCAGAGCAGTCAATAAAATAGGTATATACATAAAGCACTGCAATCAAACTCTGTAGATGCTATGATAGATGTCTATGTGGGGTGCAATGGGGTACATGGTATAAAGAGCAAAAAAGAAAAATGAGCAAAATGTACACAAAAAGCTTTCTTCATAAACTGTGAAGAGCTACGAAAATGTGTTTATTAAAAATGTACGTTACCTCACCTGATTTTAAAATGGGTATATTAATAATCTGTCCTGTTCATTTTTCAGGTGCTATTGTGTGGGTCAAATGAGATAAATGTCTAATATAAGTTGTAAAGCACTTTAAATATAAAGTATTACTGTCATTAAAAGACTGGCTTATAGTTCCTAAAAAAAAAAAGTCTCAAATATATAAAGGAGGGTGGGCAATGGTGGCTCAGTGGCAGAGTTCTCGCCTGCCATGCTGGAGACCAGGGTTCGATTCCCAGAGCCTGCACATGTCTAAAAATAATAATAATAATAATTTGATTTTTACATATATATAATATAAAGGAAAAAAATATATATAAGTATATATATATAATATATATAAGTATATATATATAATATATATATATATATATAAAGGAAAAAAGTATGGAAAAATAATAGGAAGACAATATGTCCAAACATAAACAATGACTACCTCTGCTTTGTGAGATTATGGATAATTGCTCCTCTCCTTTACCTTAGTACTTAACAGAAATCCTGAACAGTACTTAACAGATATTCTGGAGAAGGTATGTACCTTGGTGATTAGGGAAAAACAAAACACCAGATGAGCAACTCTCTCTCTTATGACTTATTACACCTTACTTACTTTAGACAGTATCTAACCTGGCACCAATTTACTTAATTACCTTAAAGCTGAAGCAGTGAATATATTTTCAAGGAGTCATGTGAATAGCCCTCATAGTTTTAGGAAGTACACTACTTGAACAAGTATAAGAACATTTACTTATTTGAGAGGATCTCTAAAGTTGCTTTTAATGCCAAGATTCTGAATTTCGTTCATTTCAGCTCAAGGACCACCTTGTCACTCTATCAAATCATCCTGTCTTGTTTCCTTCATATCATAAATTATTATCTGCAGTAATTTTGCTTATGTATTACTTGACCCTCTTACCTTCCAGCAGAATATAGGCTCTCTGAGAACAGAGACCCTATTCCTTATCTACTTTGTTCCATATGTGTCTCTACAATCCAGCAGAACAATGCCTAATACATAGTTCATCCTCACGAGACATCTGTTAAATAAAAGCATCCAAGTACCTGGCATCACTCACCATTCCCAACCCTCTCTCCCAATCGCATCCCCACAGTGCCACTAAGTTCTCTTGCACTCCAATCTCTACAATTTAAAATTATCCCCCAAAGCATTAATTAACATGAAAACCAAAGAAAAAAGGAATTCAAAGCAGCCAAGGATAATCAAATATTCTCTAGGCAAAAAGCTGCTGCATCTGCTCCATGAGTTCATTGTCTCACTGAAGCAGAGCTAAGGATCATATGGTGCTTTGAAGTTTTCCACAGTCTTTTCACAATTAATCCAAAATCCACTGAATATCCCATCTTACCAGTTCTGTTTTATAGACGAAGAAAGTGAGGGTAGGCAAGATGAAGCAAGCTGCTTCAAGCCACACTGCTAGTGGGTAGGTGGTGGATGATGAAAACTGCAGCAAAGAACAGAGCAAGAGCAGCCAATCCAAATGCCTGCAGGAGAGGAGGGTCAGATGGGCTAGGCCTGGCAGTTCTCAAAGCTTCTAGTCCCAAGGCTTTTTACAATCTTAAAAATTACTGAAGTCTCCAATAAGTGGGTTTATGTGCATTATGGCTACTGACATTTACCATTTTGGAAATGAAAACAGATTCTTATTATATCTAACTCACTTAAAAATATTAAATCTATAACACATTAACATAAACAACATTTTTGTTAACATGTTATGTTTCCCAAAATGAAAAAATATTTAGTTAGAAGAGCAATGTTTTTACATTTATGTAAATTTCTTTAATGTGCAGCTTATTGCAAGACAGCTGGATTCTCATATCTACTTCTGCTTTCAATCAGTTATAATGTGCTGCTGGGTTAAAGCATCTGAAAAAAATCTACCTCATACAGAAGATGTGCAGTTGGATATGGAAGAAGTAGTGTAACACTCTTTTCAAGTAACTATGGATATTCTTCTTTGATACTACACCAAAACTTATCAAGTGTTAGTTTCTTAAATGTTCACTGCAGAATATGCAGTCACTCTGGAAAACATTCTGGTAGTTCCTAAAAATTTAAACCACTTGGCTCAGCAATTCCACACTTACGTATCTTCTCAAGAGGAATAAAAACATATGTCCACACAAAACTTGTACACAAGGCCCATAGCAAATATTATTCGGTAACAAAACAAAAGAAGTACTGTTAGATGCTACAACATGGATGAACCTCAAAAACATGCTGACTGAAAGATGTCAGACACAAAAGAACAAATATTACACAATTCCTCTTCTATAAAATATATAAAATGTCCAGAATAGGCAAATCTACAGAGACAGAAAGTAAGATTAGTGGTTGTCAGGGGCCAGGGCAATGGAGGAATAGGGAGGCATCGTGCGGAGGGGGGAGTGACAGCTAAAGGCTATGGATTTTCTTTTAAAGGTGATAAAATATTCTAAACTTTTATTGCGTTGATGGTTACACAGCTCTGTGACTATACTAAAAACCACTGAACTGTACACTTTATAAATGGATGGATTGTATGGTATGTGAATTACGTCTCAATAAAGCTGTTTCAAAAAGAAAAGTTCAGGGCAATATGCAATCTGAAACCATGTGAATGAGCTTTTCATAAGCTGTTACATTAAAATCTATGGGTCTCGCTTGCACTTTAAACAAATCTTATGCAGATCTTCCAAATGTTGACACATTTTTGTTACACAATATTAAAAAAAATCACATTTGTTAATATCATCAGCAATCTTATCAGAAAAGTCTTTAAGTATTGGGAAGCTGTCAAGCTCAGGTTAGCAGATACATATTTTCCAAAACTCCAGCTTTCATTTGAAATTGCAAATTTTATCTTTGGCAATAAAATAATGTCAGATGTCTTCTATGAAGTAATAGACTCACTTTATTCATTCTTAAGAAAATGTCTACCAAATACTCAAATCTGAAAAAACACAACTTATCAGTTGCTTCATCAAGAAAAATGATGATTCGTGAAAAAATTGGCTGGTTCAGCCAACCACATGTTCTTCCTCAGACAACCATATTTTGGCAAGCAGAAGTGCTGAAGTGCCTTTGTACGTATTCCCCGTTTTATCACACAGCATACTAAAAGGTATTTAGTTTAGGATCAAGATTTAATAAAATCAGTTTTTACTGCTTCATCCTTCATTCACTTCATAAAAAAAATTAAAATGAGCTTTTCTAAAACTACAAGTCCATGACAGCGACAACTACAATAACTACTTATACAGACGGGTGCCTTGCGCTGATTCATGCTAGGGCACCAGCAGTTTCACACCCATTGCTTTTTCATTGCCAGTGGAAATATCAACACAGTAAAGAAATCAAATATTTGCTGATATTTTGAAAATAGTTTTGACCTTGCAGGTCCACTGAAAGGGTCTCAGGGACCACAGACCACACTTTGAAAACTGGTAGACTAGTTTATGATAAAAGAAAAAAAACCCAAAACATTCTTAATGGCTTAACACAATAAAAGTTTATTTCTCTCTTTTGCTATACATCTACAATGGGTGAGCCAAGAGGTCCTGCTCTTCCTTATCTCTCAGGCTGAATGAAGGAACCCGCCAAGGTAACTGTGGCAGAGAGGAAACATGCCCCAAAGCTACCTGGAAGTAGCAGCTTACATTCTATTAGCCAAAACAGGTTACATGGCCACTCCTAAATTTAAAAAAGGTGACAGAATCAGTCCTATCATATGCCCAGAAGAAGGATGACCAGATTATTTGTGAACAATCCTGAAAACTACCATAGGAGGCCAGCCAGGAAACATAAAGGAGTGGTCCCATAGATGGAGCATATCTCAGAATCTAAAAGGATAAGCGTTAAACTCAGTCACCCCTAACTGTTGCCAGACCAAAATATAGACCTAATGCTGTCAAATTTGAATTTTATATGCAATCTCATACTTTTTAAATTCCATTAAAAAAAAACAACAGCATGCAGACAAAACCAAACATCTACAGGTGTCACACCTGTCATAATGTCATAAATAAAGAGCAAAGGCTTTAAAATCAGGTAGCTCTGAATAAGATTCCCAACTTGAATCTTCACATAGGAATAAATTTCCTAAATACAAAGAATTCCTACAAAGTGATAAAAAAGACAATGCAAAAGCATAATGGTCAAAGGATATTATAAGGCAATACAAGGTGACGACAATTCAAATGACCAAAAAAGTAAAATGTTCAACTTAACCAACAGTCAGGGAAATATAAATTAACATATAATAATAACTAGGCATTAACTTAAATCTATAAAATCTATTTGAAGAAAATGCGTAAGTGTTATTAAGGGATGCAAAAGAAGGCAAATGCCTGGAAAGGTATGTCATGTTTGTATCAGTCAGATATTTCCACAATAATGCTGTGTAAGAAACCACCCCAGAGCTCAGTAACATAAAACAATATGCATTTATTTTTCATTCATGCATCTGCCAGTTGGCTGAGATTTGGCCTTGGTTAAGCTTGGTGAAGCTGCAGACTGGGCTCATATATATTTCATGTCTCTCTCATCCTCCTTGGACCAGTAGCTATGAACCACATTTTTCTCATAATAAAAAGCAGCACAAGAGAACAGCCCAACCATTTAAGTACATGCTAAGCTTCTGCTCATATTATGTCCATGAATATACTTTCAGCCAAAGTAGGCACATGGTCAAACTCCTAGTTAAAGGAAAAGAAGTACCTTCCTTAGAATTAAGTAGGGTGAAGAAGTGATATTTGCTGACCAATGATCTAACTTCACAATTTTCTCGGTTTAAAAGACTCATCATAAAATATCAAATTTCCCTTCATTAATCTAAATATAATGCAAAATCAATAAAAATACCAATAGTATTGTTTTGGTACTAGACAAGCTAATTCTAACTTTCATATTTAAAAATCAAAAGAATTGCTAGAAATGTTCAGAGAAAAACAAGAACTAGCTTTATCAGATATTAAAAACATATTACTTTTTTTTACTTAGGTAGTTGTAGGTTTAAAGAAACATCATGCAGAAACAATAACGTTTCTATATACCCTCCCATCACAAGCAATTTCCCCATAACATTTTGCATTAGTGTAGGCCTTTGTTATAATTCATAAAACAATATTATTATAATTATGCTACTTACTTTAGCACACTATTGATATTAGGATTCACTCATTGTTAAACATACACTTTTAAGTATTTAACATATATAATTTTATTGTTAATATCAGTATATGTGGGCACACAGATAAATGAAACAGAATAAAAAGTCCAAAAATATACCCAAATTTAACTGGCATGATTGTGCATATAAAGATAACATTTCAAATCAGTGAACCAAAAAATTATTCAATAATTGGAGTTGATAGTCAAAAGGAAAAAAATCAAATTAGATCCTTGTCTCACACCTTACACCAAAATAAATGCCAGACAAATCAAGTGTTTAAACATGAAAAATGAAACAGACGTAATTTAGCCATTCTTAGAGAAGGCAACCCAATACAGGTTAAGTATATGAAAATATGATCAACATATGAAAACATGAATTAAAATCAAGTACCATTTTTTAGATATCACATGACAAGACAAAAAAGGCTGATAATACATGCTTTGGTGAAAGTGTGGGGAAACAAACACCCTCCTACATTTATCTTCGGAGTATAAATTAGCATAAACTGGCAGTATGACCCTATCACGTAATTTACAGGACCTGCATAAGGTACGGAAAGAGCAAGGTGGAACAGTATGTTAGGTTACCAGGGCCAGCTTCATGGGTGTGCAATCTGTGCAGTCACACAGGGCCCCGGACTTAAAAGGACCTTGTGCTTGGTTTAAGGCCCTGATATTGCCCCCCTGAAATTCCTAATAAGTTTTTTTTTAATTTATTTATTAATTTTAAAAAATCAACAAATGAAATAAAAATTAACATAATCAGTAATTCACAATATCATCACTTAGTTGCATATTCATCATTTCTTAGAACATTTGCATCCATTTAGAAAAAGAAATAAAAAGACAATAGAAAAAGAAATAAAACGAAAACAGAAAAAAAAAATTTATACCTACCATATCCCTTACCCCTCGCTTTCACTGATCACTAGCATTTCAAACTACATTTATTATAACATGTGTTCCCCCTATTATTTATTTTTATTTCATATATTCTACTCGTCTGTTGACAAGGTAGATAAAAGGAGCATCAGACACAAGGTTTTCACAATCACACAGTCACATTGTGAAAGCTGTATCATTATTCAATCATCTTCAAGAAACATGGCTACTGGAACACTGCTCCATTTTCGGGCAGTTCCCTCCAGCCTCTCCTTTACATCTTGAATAACAAGGTGATATCTACTCAATGCGTAAGAATAACCTCAAGGATAACCTTTCGACTCTGGAAACTCTCAGCCATTGACCCTAATAAGTTTTTAAAACAAGAGGCCCCACAAATTACGTAGTCTTGAATAGGTAATATGCACATATATAAATGCAAAAATAAGTCTGTCTCCTACCTCTAACCTTCAACTACCCAGTTCTTTCTCCCAGAGGTTATCGCCATCTTGTTTTTCTTATGCACCGTTACAGAGATATTCTTTGTGGAACACACACATACATTTTATCTTTTCATACAATAGTTTTTTAAAACAATGATGCTATTTTTCATTTATCAGGCTAGCAAATATTCTTGAAATCTGTACTATACAGTACTGATAAGGTTAGAAGAAAATGGGCACTCATATAATGCTGACCATAGGATTATTACATTTGATGAAAGTACTCTGACAGTATCTATTGAAATAGAAACTGCATATACTCTTCGACCAAGTATCCTTCTTTTCCTTCATAAAGATATGTGTACAAGTATGCTTAGCAGCATTGTCTAGAGTAGGAAAAAAACCTGCACCAAGCTGCAAGCCCACTGCAGTAGCCTGAAGTACTGGCCCCCTCACTCCCCCTGAGGTTGTATTACACACCTACACTCTTGCCCTGGCCTCACTACGGGCCATGTGTATTTCTCCACCCCTTGACTTTGTACCTGGACATGTGTCTTGCTTTGGCCAGTGGATATGATGGGGGTAGAGGCTTGAGGTGTGCTCATGCAGTTGAGATCACCCTCTTATCTCCCACTGATCTGCCATGAGAAGAATATGTCCCTCCAGCCTGGGCCCCAGGAGATGTGTGACCAGGAGGGTAAATGCTTATTATGGTATACCCCCAGGTTCTGGAGCACTCGGCTAGGTAGCACCGTTGTAGTAAAAGCTATAACAGAGAAATGGTTAAAATAAATTATAGCATATCCATACTGTGGTTGGTTGAATGGTAGCCTCCCAAGTTATGTCCATCCAGAACCTGTGAATATGACCTTATATGAAAAAAGGGTCTTTGCAAATGTAATAAGGATCTCAAAAGGAGATTATCCTGGATTTAAGGGCTCTGAATACAATGACAGGTATCCTTATAAAAGAAAGACAGAGCGATAGGTGAATCAGACAGACACAGGATGAGAAGGCCATGTACAGCCCCACGCAATGATGAAGACAGAAATTGGAGTGATACTGCCACAAGCCAAGGAACACATGGACCTGGAAGAGGCAAGGAAGGAGTCTCACCTAGAGGCTACTGAGGGAGCTTAGTCCTCCCAAGACCTTGATTTTGGACTTCTAGCTTACAGAATTATAAGAGAACATATTTCTGTTGTTTTAAGCCACCAAGTTTGTAGTAATTCATCACAGAAACCCCAGATAACCCCCAAGACACATACTAAGGAATATTATGCAGTTGTGAAAACTGGAAGGATAATGACCTGGAAGGATACTCAGATATATTAAGATACATTCACATACACAAACAAACACACCTGCACACTTTCACTATCTCTATTTTAACAAAAACTTTTAAATGTGAATTCGTTAATCTTTGTTTGTATACCACAAAAAATGGTGAAAGAATATATCCCAAACTGTTAATGCTGTTTCCTCAAGCAAGTGGGGATACAGAAATTTGAAGGGCAGTGATCACTTTTGCTTTGCTTTTAAAGAGATGTCTTTATGGATGTTAGAATACACATATACTGGAGTTGGTGTAAATATGGCAGAAGCCCTCACAGGAAAAGGGGGTGGGGGAAGAGGTATTTGACAGACTTTTCGAAATCATCTACTTCAACTCCCCTGTAACAGAGGCCTTGGCACTATCGCAAGTAACAGGGCTGGGATCATAGGTAGCTCTAGCGCAGTGCTTAAAGGTACAGAGATTGAGGCCCCAACTTGAACACTGATGCACAGTGCAACCACAGGCAAATCCTTAACTCTGTACCTCAGCTCTCTCTTCCAAAAAACAAAGATCCCAGGCTTATTATGGGTTTAAGTGAGTTACACATACAAGAAGCAACCATTATGATTATGTCTATGGTCTCTCAGCTTACAGGTGAATGCTTCCTTTTGTAATGGCCATAAAAGAACCCAAGAACGATAGTTAAGCTTGAAGGAAAACTAAGGAGGGTGGGGGGAACACTGGTTCTTTAATAAAAATTCACTGTCTCAAGTGTATATCAGTTTAGAACTGGGTGCTGAGAATAGAAAAATGAGAGAGGGGATCCCTCTCTTTATGAAATTCAGTTATCTACTGAGAAAAACACCTATTACAGCAACAACCCAACGCGATAAGGTATAACAGGACAGTGTTTCTTATGCTGGGGGGGAGTTAGAACTTCAGAGCCAACAGTTTTAGGTAAGTCATCGACATCCCCCTCAAAACTCAATCAT